>ML312573.1:5221-17863 GCA_005239505.1 Nicotiana paniculata
CTGAATTTTTGTCTTTGTAACTAGGGAACTTCAGCCCCATATGCTGAAGTTGTTGTCTTTATAACTTGGGAACTTCAACTCTAGAGCTGAGTTTGTAACTGGGAAACTTCAGCTCTAGAGCTGAAGTTTTGTCTTTGTAACTGGGGAACTTCAGCCCGTATGCTGAAGTTGTTGTCTTTATAACTTGGGAGAGCTGAAGTTCATAAATGGGGAACTTCAGCTCTAGAGCTGAAGTTTTTGTCTTTGTAACTGGGGAACTTCGGCATACGGGGCTAAATTTCCCCAGTTATAAAGACAAAAACTTCAGCATACGGGGCTGAAGTTCCCCCAGTTACACTAGGGAACTTCAGCTCTAGAGCTGAAGTTTTTTCTTTTGTAAATGGGGAACTTCAGCATACGGGGTTGAAGTTCCCAAGTTATAAAGACAACAACTTCAGCATACGGGNTCAGCCCCGTATGCTGAAGTTCCCCAATTTACTAGAGCTGAAGTTTTGTCTTTGTAACTGGGGAACTTCAGCCCGTATGCTGAAGTTGTTGTCTTTATAACTTGGGAGAGCTGAAGTTCGTAAATGGGGAACTTCAGCTATAGAGCTGAAGTTGTTGTCTTTATAACTTTGGAGAGCTGAAGTTCGTAAATGGGGAACTTCAGCTCTAGAGCTGAAGTTTTGTCTTTGTAACTGGGGAACTTCAGCCCGTATGCTGAAGTTGTTGTCTTTATAACTTTGGAGAGCTGAAGTTCGTAAATGGGGAACTTCAGCTCTAGAGCTGAAGTTTTTGTCTTCGTAACTGGCGAACTTCAGCATACGGGGCTGAAGTTCCCCAAGTTACACTGGGGAACTTCAGCTCTAGAGCTGAAGTTTTGTCTTTGTAACTGGGGAACTTCAGCATACTTCAGCATAGGATGCCCCGCGCAATTTTTACAGGAAAGGGTAACACTGTCTATTCATATTAATTTTAATAGACTAGTGGCTACTTTTGCTCAGCATTAAAAATGCTGGATAAAAAATAAATACCACCCTAAATTGTGCCTACCCCACGCCATTTCTTCTTTTTTATTTTCAGTCGGTTTTCTCTCTCTCTATCTCAAAAGTCTCCTCCCTCTCTCTAAAATCCCTTATGGTAACAACCTAATTTTCCCCTAAAATTAGGGATTATGTGCTCCAAATCTCTCAAATCAAAGATAAGAAACTCATCAATTATCAGGTTTGTGGTCAAATCCCTAATTTTTCCCATCCGATTTCTGTCATATAGTTGAGGGGAGGAAAATTTCACATCTGATTTCTATCATATAGTTGCTGAGTTTTCCTTAATCTCAGCGACTTTTTTAAGTTTTGTGAATTTGTTTAACTGGAAACCCATATTAATTTTTATATAAATTTAAGTTTGGGATTTTTTATTAGGATTCTTTATTCTGTTAGGTAAAATCTTCAACATGTGGTTAGGTATTATCATAATTTCAGTGATTTTACATTTGTATTCTCAGATTTTATTTCGCTTCTAGTTTTTGATTCAAATTTCTTCATTTTGATTCCAGCTTCTTTGTTGCATGTGTTGTATCTGCATGTCTGATCTTTTTCAGTTTTTGCTTTGTTTAGTGAAACATTTGAGCTTGGTAATGGGAGAGGGAAATATAAATCCAAAACAGTAGATATAAAAACTAAGTATGGTGGAAAAATTACAATTACAATTCCAGATGATATTGATAGAGCAGTAGGTCCTGGGGCTAGAGATATTGTTAATTATTGTGGTTTAATCATGAGGAGCACTATATCGTTCCGTGATGGGAATTGGAAAAAGATTGTTTCAAAACATGGAGAAGCAATGTGGTTGAAGGTCAAGGTAAAATTATTTTTAATATCGTATCAACTTCATGTTGCTTCATTTATTTTTGTGGTTAGAATATCAATTATAATGGTACATGTATGTTTAGGATAAATTTGAAGTTCTTGGCGGCGTGCAAGAGCATAGGTTTCAAGTCTTTGCTATCGATACTACGCGACGACTTTATAGAGCTTGGAAAGCTCGACTGAGCATTCTCTACTCTTGCCATTGATGAAGGAAACATATTGTCTCGTCGACCTGAAGATGTTGAGCTAGAGGATTGAAAATACTTAGTAGAGTATTTTGGAAGTCCGGAATTTAAGGTAACTTAATAACAATGTTTGATTCACTGCCCTTTGAATAATGGCTTCTTAATCATTGACTTAATGCAGGTTGTAAGCGAAAGAAATAAAAAGAATAGGGAAAAGTAGATAACTAGGCATGCTTGTGGTACGAGGTCTTTTGCAGAAGTAGAGGAATCGACGGTGAGATATATTTATTTATATGTTATTAATTAAAAATCTTTATTATTTATATAATCATTTATTTGATTCTGTATTATTTCCTTATCGAACTATATTTTAGAAAAATCCTGTTACCAGAGAGAAGGAACCGGTAGATAGAGTTTGGGAGATCCAACATACACGTAAAAATGATAGAGGAGAAATAGTGTGGGTGGATCCACAATCCCAACAGATTCATGTAATATTCTTAAATCAATACCTTACTATCTTTTATTCCTTTTTATTAGCTTTGGTTTAAATAGCTATGCGTACTTGCAGTCCCAGATCCGGGCACTTGTGTCTCAGCAACAATCTGAAGAGATCGAGCAGCCCATGACTAGAGATGAGATTTTATCCTCTGTTCTTGGTGAAAGGACAGGTTATGTTCGTGGTGGTATGGAAAGAAGCCTCCAAAAAGTAGTCACAACAAAGCGGCAAACATAGAGGCTAGTGTATCTTCTGAAATAGAAATTGTGCATCAAGAGATGCAAGCTGATGGATCGAAAGCTACAAGAAGAACGTGAACAAATGGCTGCGGAGTTGAAAAGGAACATGGAGCAGGAGTTGCAAAGACAATTGGATGAGAAGCTTCAACATGTGAATGTGGAAGTAGAGAAGGGGGTCAGTTTAGAAGTAGCCAAGACAGTCCAAGAACAACTGGCTGCTCTCATGACCAGAATGCAACAGGTAATGAGCTTGAAAACAATATGTTCAATATGTTCCATGTTGTGACTATTACTGTTCAATATGTTCAATGTGTTTTTATACTATTATTGATCCATGCCATGCTCAATATGTTCTTTCATGTTGTGATTCTTGAAAAACAACATTGTGTAATGAGCTTTAGTGTCCTCTGTTAGTGTATATTAGAGTACAAATAACACTAGACTAGTGGATTATTACTATTCTAGATTGCTTGACCCTCCTACTTGTGGCATTATTTTGTTATTATAAGTGGATTACGCAGCTTCATATTATGTTTTACATGTCTCCTTTAATAGCTTTAGTTAAATCGGTTTTTTGCTGATATCCTGATTGTTCTGCACTCTTAGCAATCCATGTAGCTATACTATTGTTAGCCTTTAAGACCTTACTGGGATTCCTGATTAATTGAACTATATCTTATGACGATGATGTTGTGTGCAATATTTATGCTAACCAAAATGTTGGAATAAAATCAGGCTTCTGAACTTCTTTAAATACTGTTAACATTTCTTACATTGTACTATTTTGATACCCATGAAGTTCTGCAGATTTTGTTTAGTTCCTACCTTCATATTTAATCTATTTGACTCTAATTTGCTGCGCTCCAGAAGGTAGTGGTGACAGAATGATCATGTGTGTCCTTTGTGATGATTTGATAAGTAAAGAAATCATGTAACGAACCTTGTTAATATTGACCCCTATAGTGAGTTTAATATTTACACTCTTATGACTATTTGCGCCTTTTTTATGAGACTCCTGCTACTACATTAATGACCTTTGTACCTGAGTTTACCTCTACCGTGTTTACATTAATGACATTTGTACCTGATTTGTAGATGTCTATCATGTTAGCTTAAATACAGGTCGTGTATTGAGTTTTGTTGGTATATTGTGCTAGTGAACCTATCTATGTGCCCAGGTTTCAAATAGATTTCAAATAGTGAACACTATTTAAAACTATCCATTTGCCATCAGGTTCTTGTGTGTACTGATTTGGGCTGAGTGAAGGTTGTTATATGATACAAAGTGTGATCTTACTCCTAGGTTCTTATGATGGCTAGGAGTAGTGGACTGGTGTCTCCAGTGGAGATTGAATGAGAAGTTGTGAGTGTGTGTGTGTGATGGGGTGTGAGATCAGTGATGTTTATGAGGGTATGTGTTGGTGAAAGAAACATGGTGTTGGATATAGTGTTGGTTGACCCGTTAGGGGCTTGGCTAAGCAGTGATGTGTTTTTCCTTCTGATCATTGTGGGCGGGTAGGAAGAGGTTCTCTGTTTGGTGGTATGTGAAAATTGGTGGGTTTTTTATGCCTGAAGGAAGGAGTGTCTCTTTAGTCTAGCAGGACCTGACCTCTGATATGGGGAGGGAGTTCAGAAAGGGTGTTGAAGTGGAAAGCATGCCACCTTGTCATGAATACATTACACAATACACATGCTTGTTCTTGTAGAAGCATGCTTGTATTCACTGATCATTCTTACTCGTGTTTGTTTGCGTGAAATTGAATTCTCTATCCCACTTCGTTTTTTAACTCAAATTGTTGAAACTGTACTGTAGCTTTATTGTGTTGGAATTCTATTTTCTATCGTTGGTTTTTGTTGTTTTGTAATTAGTATTGGTTGCTATTTTGTAATTAGTTTGGTTGTTATTTTTGCTGTTTTGTTGTTTTGTAATTAGTGTGGTTGCTATTTTTTTGGGTTGTAAAGTGATCTTGTGTCTTTTTTTTGTATAATAACAGGGAGGAGGTTCTTGAACATGGAGACAACCAAGGAGGGCTTCAAGGCACTTAGTATTTTGCTCTTTTGGGATGTATATATGTAATACAATTACAATGAAGTATTATGCACTACATATGTAATTCGCATTTTAGTAATGGAGTATTTAATGTCAGACTTAAGAAATTCTTTTGGTTTTTGTAAAATACTATTGGATGCATTTCTATATATAATTTTGGTCATTACAATTGCTGAATTGATTAGGTTTCAGTTGTGACAAAATCTTATTATGTAATATTGAAGTTGCCACTGATTGTTTAATAGTTTTTGTGGCAATTATTATTGCCACTAAATGTCATTCTCTAGCAGCGAACTCATAGTCTCCACTGATGATTTAGTGTTTTTTGTGGCGACACAAATTGTTACTAAAAGTAACTCTACAGTGGCGATATGAAAGTTGCTGTAATAGCTAATTGTTTTTGTGGCGACATTAGTTGCTACTAAAAGAACCTATATTGTAGCGATTAAAAAGTAGCCACTGATAGTTATTTATTTTTGCGGCGACAATTGTCGCTACTAAAAGTCACTCATCATTGGCGACTTAAGCCTGCATCTATTTCGTGGCATTATTTTTTGTGGCAATTGGGCATAAATTTTGTAGCGACAAACGTCGCCACCAAAAGTAGACATTTAGTGGCGACCTTATGTAGTCGTTACAAATAATGTTTAGTAATGGACTTACATGCAGCGACCCCAATGTCGCTGCTTTTGTAGCGACATATTGATAATTTGTAGAGACTTTTGTCACCGCTAAAAGACAGTTTTCTTGTGGTGCTCGTTTCGAACTGGTAGATGAGCTATCTTAGATAACCAAGATCGGATAGTTTTATAGAATAGGGGAGACCCTTAATATTTTATCAATGATTGTTAAGCTTTCGAGCTCATCGTTATACCATTCAAACGAATATTCGAGTTGTAGTTAATCGTTTGTTTAAGCTCGTAATAACCGAACCCTTGGGTTCGAATTGAGTGATAGCGAGGTCTCGAACACTAATCGTATCGGCCTTTAGGCTTATTAGATCGGCCCTTAGGCTCTTTTATATTGGCCCTTAGGCTCTTTAAATCGGCCCTTAGGCTCTTTTAGGTCGTCCCTTAGGCTCTTTAAGTTGGGCTAATTCGGCCTCTAAAAACGGCTATAATTTTTCCCTCTTTTCGGCTAAAAGGCTTTGTGAAATTTTTTTTTATGCCTTAGGATGTGTTTTTGTACCCGTTGGGTTTTTCAAGGGTTCAACGATCGAAACCCAATTTTTTCTTAGCTCGTTTGTGTTAAGATAATTTAATACCTCTTGAGGCTTTTTCGAAGGCTGATATTATCGAAGCCTTTAAATTTTTTGAGGGATGATTTTATCAAAGCCCTTTTTTGTTTTCTTTGCTGAGGGTAGCCTTATTTAACCGATTTTTCAAAGTGTTTGATGGTCTTTGGTTTATGGCGGAAGTCGAACGTCTCTGAGCTGTATTATTTCGGCCATAGCCCTTTTATATGACTGTAGTCTTTATTATGGCCGTAGCCTTCGGGTACGTCTCTTGGACTTGTTTCCCGATAACATTTGGAACTTGTTCGAAATGTTAGTCCCCGAGTGTGATAGCCTTGGCCTATATATCGGGGGATGCCTCTTTGAGGCCTTATGATTTCGAACTTAGATATCTCGAGTAGGTAGTCCCCGAGTGTTTGAGGTATGCTTGCACTTGGCCCTTGGGCCATTTTTCGAGTGTTAGTTTTGCACAATCGATCATAAGCACATGACTCGTATACTAGAAATTCTACTTCAAACATGAGATGTTTGAGAAAAAACAGAGTGCTTCTTTGTATTATTCATACATGCGTACATGTTTTGTTGTCGGGACTCGGCTAATCTATATGGACATGGTTCATTCGATCGTTTGTCTCATTACAAAATTCTTCCTATCGAGACCCATTTACATAACATCCGAGGGTGATGACCCCTAGTATTTGAGGTTGATTGCAAAGAAGCCTTGGATACTGTTGAATTATCCCCAGATAGCACATAGTTGTTGCCTCGTTAAAAACCTTTCCGGAAAAACCCATTTGGGAGAAAACCCAGTCTAAGAGAAAAAAAGTGCAACGCGTACTTTAAAACTTGAGGTCTCAATTTCTTTGACTGAATACCTGCAACAAGTTAGTTTTGAATATTTAAGTAAATGAAAAAGGAGAAATCCATACCTTAGCAATAATATCGCTTGAGGAGTGATATGTTCCAATTATTCGACATTGGCTCGCCGTCCATTGTTCCAAGCTTGTACGATCCTTTCCTGACTATGTTAAGGATTTCATAGGGTCCTTCCCAGTTAGGATCGATTTTCCCTTCATTAGGATCTCGAGTATTGATGGTTATTTTCCTTAATACCAAGTCCCCGACTTTGAAGTGTCGAAGATTGGTTCTTTTGTTGTAATACCTCTCAATTTGTTACTTTTGCGCGGCCATTCAAACGAGTGTCGCTTCTCATCTTTCATCTAAAAATTCGATGCTGGTATTAATTGCCTCGTGGTTTGATTCTTCCGTTGCATGTTGAAACTTGGCGCTAGGCTCTTCGACTTCGACAAGTATTAATGCTTCGGAGCCATAGACCAAAGAAAACGGAGTTGCTCTGATGCTGGATTTCTTTGTCGTCCGATATGCCCATAGAACCTCGGGCAATTTTTCTCTCCACTTCCCTTTGGCTTCATTTAGCCTTTTGTTCAAGTTTTGGATGATAGTTTTATTTGTTTATTCGGCATGTCCGTTTCCACTAGGGCGATATGGCTTCGATAGTATCCTCTTTATTTTGTGACCTTCGAGAATTTTTTATTTACTGCCGATGAATTGTTTGCCATTATCACACACTATCTCCGCAGGTATCCTGAATCGACATGCAATGTGATCCCATATGAAGCCTCTCACTTCTTTTTCTCTGACTTTCTCGAAGGCTTTTGCTTCAACCTATTTAGAGAAATAGTCAGTCATAAATAATATGAATTTAGCTTTACCTGGGGCCGATGGCAGAGGGCCGACGATGTTCATACCCCATTTCATGGCCATGGGAACAGGACCAAGTGAAGTTGTTCACCGGGCTGGTGAATCATTGGTGCAAACCTTTGACATTTGTCGCATCTTCGAACGAACTCCTTAGAGTCTTTCTCCATGCTATCCCAATAGTATCCTGCCCTGATGACCTTTCGAACTAGTGACTCGGCACCAGAATGGTTTCTACAAGTGCCTTCGTAGATTTCTCGCAAAACATAGTCAGTATCTCCGGCCCCAAGCGTACTGCCAATGAACCATCGAATGTCCTTCTGTATAATGTTCCATCTTCGTCTAATATGAACCGAGCGGCTTTAGTTCGTAAGGTCCTCAATTCCTTAGAATCCGACGGCAGCTTCCCGTTCTTCAAATATTCGATGTATTTGTTCCTCCAATCCCAGGTTAAGCTTGTGAATTTATTTCGGCATGCCCTTCCTCGATTACAGACCTCGAGAGTTGGATGACAGTTCCCGAGCTGATTTCATCTTCGTCGACCGACGATCGCAAGTTGGCAAGTGCATCAACCTCGGTATTTTGTTCTCGGGGTAAATGCTGCAGGGTCCATTCTTTGAAGCGGTGTAAGGTGACCTGCAACTTGTCTAAGTACCTCTGCATCCTGTCCTCTCGAACTTCTAAGGTTCCGTTTACCTGGTTAACTACCAGTAGGGAGTCACATTTAGCTTCGATGACTTCCGCTCCCAAGATTTTAGCTAGTTCGAGACCTGCAATTATAGCCTCATACCCGGCCTCGTTGTTAGTCAGTTTGGCAGTTTTAATAGATTGTCTAATAACATTTCCTGCATGTGGTTTCAAAACAATACCAAGCCCGGACCCTTTCACGTTCGAGGCTCCGTCCGTGAAGAGGGTCCATACCCCCGATGAGGTACCCGATTTTAGCATAATTTCCTTTTCCAATTCGGGTACGAGGGTTGGCGAAAAGTCTTCCACGGAGTCTGCTAATATTTGAGACTTGATGGCAGTTCGAGTTAATATTCAATATCGTACCCGCGGATTTCGACGGCCCATTTTTCCAATCGGCCCGATAACTCGGGCTTATGCAATATATTTCGAAGGGGATATGTGGTAATAACACATATAGGATGACACTAAAAATGTGGCTTTAGTTTTATACATACGCTTATTAATGCAAGTGCCAATTTTTCTAGGTGTGGATACCTGGTTTCAGCATCTCTTAAGGTTCAACTCACGTAATAAACTGGAAACTCCGTACCTTGTTTTTCTCGAACTAATACTCCACTTACTGCTATCTCGGACACCGCCAAGTATAGGTATAGCTTCTCATCTGCCTTTAGGGTATGGAGAAAAGGTGGCTCGATAGGTACCATTTCAATTCCTCCAATGCTTGTTGACATTCTGGAGTCCATGTAAAATCATTTTTCTTTTTAAGTTAGGAAAAGAACCCGTGGCTCCAATCTGACGACCTCGATATGAACCGGCCTAGGGAGGCTATCTGCCCGGTTAGCCTCTGCACAGCTTTTACACTGTCCATGACGGTGATTTCCTCGATGGACTTGATCTTATTGGGATTAATCCTTATCCCCTGATTTGACACCATGAAGCCGATGAATTTACCCGAGCCGACCCCGAAGGCACACTTTTCGAGATTAAGCTTATGTGTTGTATTTCCTCAAGATTTCGAATGTCTCCTGCAAATGAGTCAAATGTTCCTCCGTGCGTAGGGACTTAACTAACATGTGGTCAATGTAAACCTCTATTGATTTTCCTATCTATTTTTTGAACATCTTGTTAACTAGGCATTGATATGTAGTCCCCACATTTTTTAGCCCGAAAGGCATTACATTATAGCAGTAAGTTCCATACTTAGTGATAAAAGAAGTTTTTTCCTGGTCTTCTGGGTCCATCTGGATTTGGTTATACCCAAAATAGGCGTCGAGAAAGGTAAGTATCTCGTGGCCAGATGTAGCATCGATCATTCGATCGATTTTAGGCAAAGGAAAGGATTCTTTTGGATACGCTTTATTAAGGTCCTTATAACCTACACACATCCTAAGTTTGCTCCCCTTTTTGGGTACTACGACTACGTTATCTAACCACCAGGATATTTGAATTCCCGAATGGACCCTATTTTAAGAAGTTTAGTTACCTCTTCCTTTATGAAGGCATGCTTCACCTCGGACTAAGGCCTTCATTTTTTCTTTATCGGTCTGAACTTGGGATCCAGGCTCAACCGATGAGTTGTGATCTCGGGTGGGATTCATGTCATGTCTAAATAGGACCATGCAAAGCAATCCATGTTATCAATAAGAAATTGAATGTGTTTTTTCCTGAGTTTGGGGGTTAACCCCGTTCCCAGGTATACCTTACGTTCAGGTAGAAACTCGATGAGTATCACCTGTTCCTGCTCTTCGACCGTTGATTTGGTTGCATCTAATTCTTCGGGAATGACAAAATTTCGAGGAATGAGAAAATCCTCTTCATCTTCTTCAATTACATGTTTATCTGATTTGGTCGAGGCTGAGGGTGATGGTTGCTATTTGGCCGCTTGCTTATCTTTAGTGCTCGACTTTTTTGAAGTCGAAGGTGCTGGTATCGACGTCACCTCATTGATTGCAAATATCTCTTTTGCAGCATTTTGTTCCCCGTAAACTATTTTCACACCATCCGTTGTTGGGAACTTCATCATTTGGTGAAGGGTCGATGGTATTGCCCTCATATTACGGATCCATGGCCTCCCGAGCAGTGCATTGTACCTCATGTCGCCTTCGATGACATGAAATTTATTGTCTTGGATGGTCCCGACCATGTTCACTAGCAGGATTATTTCTCGCTTTGTTGTTTCACTAGCCATGTTTAAGTCGTTTAGGACTCGTGATGCAGGTACAATCTGGTCTAGCAGGTCGAGCCGCTCTACGACCCTCGATCTGATTATGTTTACTGAGCTACCTGGATCCACGAGAAGACGTTTAACCTAAATTTTATTTAGCAAAATAGAAATTACCAGGGCGTCATTGTGCGGTTGTGAGATGCCTTCTTCTTCTTCATCGTTGAACGAGAGTGTGTCTTCGGGCACATAATCTCGAGTCCGTTTCTCCCTTGTGATCTATAATTTGGTGCGTTTGAATGCAGGTTCTTGTGGGACGTCAACCCCGCCAACGATCATATGGATAACATGCTGAGGTTTTTCTTGCTCGTTCTTTCTGTTGGCGTCTCTTTCCCTGAACTGATTTTTGGCTCTATCGCTGAGGAATTCTCGAAGGTGACCTTCATTGAATAGTCGAGCTACTTCCTCTCTCAATTGTCTGCAGTCTTCGGTCATATGGCTATGTGTGTCATGGTACTTACACATCAGGTTTGGATTCCTTTGAGAGGGATCGGTTTGTATAGGTCTTGGCCACCTAGTATCTTTAATCCTTCCGATGGACGATACGATACCCGAGGCATCGACACTGATATTTTACTCCAATAATCGGGGTACTTCTGTGGGATCTGCATATTTGTCGAATCTAGTTTTTCTCATAAGCCCCCGAGAATTTTGTCCTCGGTCACCCCTTCGATCGTTCCGGGAAGAATTATGGCCCGGATGGTTATTCCTTCTATCTGAAGCATATGGCTGATATTGATCTTTGTTTGACTTCGATTCTATATCAACATCTCTTTGGTTTTTACCTGTTGACCGATTAGGTTGCACTGAACCTGAGGGGGCTCCCAGTTGCTCGTCCTCGACTCTAATTTTTGATTGATATCGGTTGTGAAAATCTGCCCCAAGTCACAGCCGGGTACTCTAAATTCTGTTTCAGTTGGCGTGATGCAATCAAACTCCGCTCGTTTAATCTCTGGGTGAAAGATTGAACAGCCCAATCGTCAGTAACCGGTGGCAACTCCATACGTTCCATTTGGAATCGAGATACGAACTCTCTTAGTATCTCGTTATCCCTCCGCTTCACCTTGAAGAGGTCTGATTTTCTCGTTGCAACCTTTATAACTCCAGCGTGTGCCTCTACAAATGAATCTGCCAACATGGCGAACGAATCGATAGAGTTCGGTGGTAAGTTGTGATACCAAATCATAGCTCCCTTCGACAGGATCTCCCCGATTTCTTTAGCAGTACTGACTCGATTCCATCGTCTTCCAAGTCATTTCCTTTGATAGAACACGTATAAGAGGTAACGTGCTCGTTGGGGTCCGAGGTCCCGTTGTATGTTGGTATATCGGGCATCCTGAACGTCTTTGGTATGGGCGTCGGAGCCTCACTTGGAGGGAATAGTTAACTTTTTGGAGTCCATTCCCTTTAGGATCGGTAGTGCCCCCGGAATCTGATCAACTCGAGAGTTATAGGTTTCCACCTTCTTTTCGTTGGCCTCGATTTTCTTTTCTCCTGATTATATCATCTTAGTAAGCTCCTCGAGCATTCTCATTATAACAGGGTCAGTTATCGAAGTATTATCGCCTGATCTTTCAGGCACTGGCTCGGTATGGCGAGTAGCCTCTTGTTCGACCCTATTCGGAGCCACGTGCTGATTTTGCAACTGGGCAATGGTGTTCTGTTGGGCTTGCAGCATTTCAAATATAACTTGGAGACTAACACCTTCGTCTCCTCTTCCCTGAGTACCTCGACCGTCAGTTCGACCCTCTCTGCATACGCTTTCATTGGGGTCCCCGCCTAAATTTGCATTCCAAGCAATATATGAACAGACATCGACCAGGTTAGAAGGCGGTGATCCTCTAAGGTCAGCCTGTGGAACCTCGATTCCCGGAGCGATAACATTCTCATTCTCCCTGTCACACCTCCCTTTTTATACGCCCCAAAAGGGGTATGGGAGTTTTTCCACTTAAAGTGAC
>MDKI01074361.1:0-16577 GCA_005239505.1 Nicotiana paniculata
TATATATATATATATATACACCCTCAAAATTAGATAACAATTAAATTTGTAAGTGCTTTTAAGGATACGTGGATTAAGTTGACAAAAAGCGATGAATTGAATAGCAATTGAAATAAAGTATGATAAAGTAAGTTCAAACCACACGAATTGAACAGTTACAGCCTTGGAGGGAGGGCCACCCTTGAACTGGATGAACTTCGAACGGTATCAGGACACAGATTAAGTAAGAGTTTAATGAGAAAAGTAAGTATATTGCTTATGAATGTTTGTTACCATGTGCTTTACAAGTAATCAGACCTCCTTTATGTAGTAGGTGAGTCCTACTTTAGGTACAATTCTATAAAAGGTAAAAATCTCCTTATCTGTTGATTTGCCGATTCTTTATTGATACGTGCCGAGATTCCCGCCGTGATATCCGGTCGGTTACAGATATTCCGGCCTTCCGTTATTTGGGTCTTATGTCGGTTATGCTGACAATGTTTCCTCGAGCTCATTCGGGGTCAGGGTCGATTCTGGGAACATGGACTCAACGTTCTCGAGGACGTACACTTTGACCTCGTGTTCCGGTTCGAAGACTCGGAGTCGATCTTCAACCCCTCATATTCCGAGACCGATCTGTCATGCAGTAGACGAGCTTGATTTCGACCATATACAGATAGTCCCCTTGTTTTTCGGAGAGTAAACGACGAGAAATGATATGAGCTTCTAATTCTCACCTCGATACTTCGTGTTAGAAACGACAAAATGAACGAAACGTCTCATCAACTCATGTCTTAATGACATTAAATGATCGTCAATTGCTGGTCGGCCACTCCTGGCTTTGAACCGTCGTTTGAAAATTACAAATACCCCTTCTTTATTCATTCAAACTTTACATCCAAACCTTCTCTACTCTTATTCCTTAGAAATCTCTATATTTTCTAGCACTTGTATCTTGATTTCTTGAGGTCTTTGTAAGAACTTTCACTTGTATTCACTCCAAACCATTAAGTGTACCCCTTTAACTTCCCCTTTTTCATATTTTACCCTCCATTAAAAGAAAAATGGCGAAGACTTCAAATACATCCCCCAAAAAGAAACTACTTCTACATCATGGTCTTCCGGTGAGGAACCAGCGGCAGAACCTCCTCTTAGCACGTTCATTCCTGGTGGGTGCTTGGTGACCGCCAACTTTAAGGTTGAGAAACTTTCACCCGTACTAGGTCGGTGTTAAAAGGTCTCGAGGTACATCTGCTTGACCACAGAAGAAATTCTTCCTACGGTAAAAAAAGACTGCAACTGGGTCGGAAAAGGCGTGGTGGTTCCCGGGCCCGAAGAAGATATCAGTGCCCACGTTGAGGGATACTTAAGTGTTTACACGTATCCCTTTACGCTGGGCTCGTTGGACCCAGTAATCATCCAATTATGTAAAAGGTACAAGGTGTGCCTTGGTCAGATCCACCCCTCGTTCTGGAGCATCGTCATTCTTCTCCGATTCTTCGTGAGAAAGATTGACGGATGCCCATTCACCGTCGACCATCTGATGCGCCTATACAATCCCTAATTCTTCCGGGGGGACTGATTAAACTTACACGCCGGGTTAGAAAAGCCCCATTCTCGAGCATCGATGAAGATCGGGATCAAGGTTGGCTAGGCCAATTTTTTCGAGTGAGGACCTCGGACCTGATCCCAATCGAGTACATGCCGTTCCCCAAGAAGTGGAACACAAAACGTAAGTAAAGTTTAGTTTTTCCTAGAATTTTATTTTTTACTCTCTTTTTATTCTTTTTTATCGATGTTTGGTGGAGATGTAGCTATTGCTCGAGTCTCGGATGCAGTTCCTTGACTCAAGGAGTGGGTAGAGGGCATTGTGTCAAAATCGTATTCCGAGCGCGCAAGGCGCGAACTTTCGAAGGGCCAGTGGGAGGCCCATTCTCGCGGTGGGATTCCTTTCTTGAGTGGACAACACTTGGGTTTCTTCCATGTTGTTGAGCCCTTACTTATTTCTTTTTTCTTTGTAGGTCTTTCCAAGGATGTCACAATGCGGCCTCCATCTGGTGACGAGGATAGCCCCGCCGAGTCCCTTAATGCGAGAGAGGGTGAGGAGAAGAAGAGAAAAAGGGCTTTGAGTTCTCCGAACTCATAGAAGAAAAGACCGAGAAGGAGGCTGGTGCGCAAATCCAAAGAAAGCACCAGCGCTCGAGAGCTCCCATCAGAATCACTCCATCGGTTAAGAGATGAGTCCGAAGAAGAAGAAGAAGAAGAAGAAGAAAAAGAAGAAGAAGAAGAAGAAGAAGAAGCTTCCGAACTGGTGGCCTTCGTGCAAGGCGACACCGAACTGCCTCACATCAGGGGGCCCGATAATGAGGTAGTGGTCGAGGCCTCCGAACCAGAGAGGGGAGAGACTGTTTTGCCCCAAGTTAGGGAAGCTGACAAAGACCACGACTGGTGTTTCTTGGGCAGAGGACAATGCCCCGAAGGACATACTTGGATTGATAAATCTCTCTGAGTCACCTTCATTTATTGATTCCCTAATCAACGAGGCCCAACGCTGAGTGGATGTTCCAACGAGGGGCCCCAAGGGTGGCAAACCCGTTTCACAATTGTTTTGATGCTTTAGAATCTACCGTTACGGAGGACGTCATCGGGTTGGCTGACTTACTGGTGCCAAGGAAGAGTCCGTCTTCCGGAACTAGTGGGACTTCTTCAAGTCCGAAACTAGTCAACCAATTCCCAGCTCCGAGTGAGAATCTTGACCCGAAGCGATAAATTATCATGTCTATTCTGAAGGATGCCCAATTCCTCTCTGCTCCGTGGGGGTTTCCAGTTATCTTCGATGCATGGGGACCGAAAAGGATCAAGCCAAGATAAACAAGGAGGATGAGCGCTGCCTGTTCAACAAAGCCCAACAGGCGTTAAACCGGGTAACTTCGAATGCTTCCTGATGACTTTTATTATGTACTTAGATTAAGTCGTAAATAATCATAACTTTTTTTTCTTTGTGTTTGTAGGCCTCAGTGCTTCATTACGAGACTTTTCTCCAATATCAGGAAGATTTAACTCAACTTAAGGCCGAGACTCGAGGGCTCGCTGAGAAGAAGGATGCTTACAAACTTCTTAGCAAGCAACGTGAGGGGGCGGTTAAGAAACTCCAAGCTGAGCGAGAGGCGGCTCGGAAGGAGCATGCCGACCTATTCGAGCAGGTAAGAAGAGTATTTGAGGTTAGTGATGATGATTCAGATATGGTGGCTAACAGTCCAAACCCACAAGTCCAAAAGAATCTTGATTAGATCGAGTAGCTCCGGACAGAGGTGGATGCAGTAAAGGCCGAGGCCGAAGAATGGAAAAAGAACATGGACCGCTTGGCCTCAGAAAAGGAGACTGCACAGGTACAATTGGCTTCGGCTGAGGTCTAGCTTCTAACAAAGAATATCATCAAGCACGTGAAGTGGCAATCTCGAAGGGAGGCCCTTGAGGAAATTCATGCTCGGGGTTTCAACTTATCGGTTGAGATTGAGAGTGCCAGAGAGCTCGCAGTCGAGGCTAAAAAATTGGCCTATCCCGAAGATAATGAGGAGTCTGAAGATTTGGGTGAGTCCGAGGGTGGCAGATACCCCGAAGGTGATGATGCACCCCCGACAAAGACTAGGCCACTTAGGTCCTTTTTAGATGTTTTTGGTTTTTGGCTTTTGTATTACCCTTTTGTTGAGGCCGTTTGGCCTTTGAAAAAATTTGCATTGGGGCTGTTTGGACCTTGTAAAAAGAATTTTTAATATGTATATAAGGTTTTTCCCCTTCAACAACTTTTTAATTTTCCCTTTGCTTTATTACTTATATTTGCAAAGATCGAAATGCCTTAGAATGAAATAGTTAGGTTACATTCGGAGATTCGAACAAAACCTTGCCTTCAACATTATTTCGTTTTAAGGCATCGTGTGGGTCCGAAGTGACCGGGAAATTTTTTCCCAAAGTACTTTTCAGATCATAGTTTGCCGAGGGTAGCCTTTAAAACCGGTTAAGAAATTTTAAGGCCTTATTATTTCTGTTACGGGTCTCGGACGTCTCCGAGCCGTGTTAATATGGCCGTAACATTTTTAGTTTGGGTGTTGCCCCGTGTTAAAATCGCTATCCCGAGTTATCTGGGCTTACCTAAGATGACATTCCTCGAGTGGGGGTGGCTATAGCCTTTAAAATTCGGGCATTTCCTAATAGGACTTATGCCCCGAGCTCTGATAGCTTGGACTGTCCGAGTTTGTTTTCGGACGGCAGTCCCCAAGTGAGAGTGATTGTTTGATATCTAATGAAGGTGACCCTTGGGCTCAATACCTTTAGGGAATTAGATGTAGGAAATTCCTTGAGAAAATGCAAGAAAAGTTTTAAAGGACAAGATATTTACCCACAAGGAAGAAACTTCTTTTTATTCTTGTGCATAATAGTTATACATGTGTACATGTTTTGTGCCAGGGCTCGAGCAATTTATGCGGGCACGGTTTATTTGACCATTTGGCCCTTACAATAAATCCTATCGATCGAGACCCTTCGATCACAAAGTTTGTTTCCTCGCTAAAGTCGATATCCGAGGGTAATGTCCCCGAATATTCGAGGCTGGCCATAGATAAGCCTCAGATACTATTAATGTGATCTTTGACACTGATTCATAATCGGTCTTCGATTCTAAGTTAGCACGATCCATAGTTGCCTCATTAAAAACCTTTCCAGAAAACCCGTTTGGGACAAAATCGGTTCAAGGGAAAAAGAGTGCAATGCGTGCTTTCAGGCCTAAGAACTTTGTACTGCTCCTTGTTTGTTACCTACAAGTGTTAGTTCAAAATATAAGTAAAAGAAAACGAATGGGGTCGTACCTTAGCAGTAATATCCTTTCAAATGAGTTATGTTCCAGTTGCTCGGTTGTTGTTCGCCGCTCATTGTTCCGAGTTTGTAGGACCCCTTTCCGGTGATTTCGATAATATGATATGGCCCTTCCTACTTCGACCCCAACTTCCCTTCGTTTGGGTTTCAAGTGTTTGACATGACCTTCCTTAACCAAGTCCCCGACATTGAAGTATCGAAGGTTGGCCCTTCGGTTGTAATATATCTCGATCGTTGCTTTTGGGCAGCCAATCGAACGAGGGCGGCTTCGCGCTTTTCATCCTATAGCTCCAGGCTCGTACTCATGGCCTCGTCATTCGATTCCTTTATTTCATATCGAAATCTGATACTTGGTTCTCCAACCTCGACCGATATTAGAGCTTCGGAGCTGTAAACCAATGAGAATAGGGTGGCCCCGGTACTGGATTTCGAGGTCGTACGGTATGCCCATAGGACTCCGGGTAGGATATTCTTCCATTTTCCTTTAGCGTCAGTTTACCTATTTTTAAGGTTTTGTAGTATGGTTTTGTTGGTCGATTCTGCTTGTCCGTTCCCACTAGGGTGATAGGGTGTTGCTAGGATCCTTTTGGTCTTGTGGTCTTCAAGAAATTTGGTTACTTTGCTACCGATGAATTATTTCCCATTGTTGCATACGATCTCGGCTGGCATTCTGAACCGGCATGTGATTTGGTCCCAAATAAAATCGATGAATTCCTTCTCCCTGACCTTCTTGTACGCCTGGGCTTCCACCTATTTAGAAAAATAGTCAGTCATAAACAATATAAATTGAGCCTTACCGGGTTCCCATGGAAGGGGGCCGACGATGTCCATCCCCCAATTCATGAATCATCAGAGCGTGTCTTTGGCACCCATCACATTTTCGCACGAACTCCTTTGTGTCATTTTCCATGTCGATCCAACAGTAATCAACTCTGATTACCTTTTGAACTAACGATTCGGCGCCTGAATGATTTCCGCAGGTGCCCTCGTGAACTTTCCTCAGGACGTATTCGGTATCTCGGTCCTAGAAATATCTCTAGTGGGCCATCGAACATTCTTCTGAATAAGGTTCTGTCTCCAGACAAGCTAAATTGGACTGCCTTCGTACGCAGGGCAGGGCCTTCGATTCTTTTGGATCCGAGGGCAATTTTCCAATATTCAAATATTCTACATATTTGTTTCTCCAATCCCAAGTTAGGCTTGTAGAGTTTATCTCTGCATGACCTTCTTCCACCACCGATCTCATGAGTTGCACGACCGCCCTCGAGTTGAGCTCGTCGTCCTCGACTGATGACCCTAAGTTAGCAAGGGCATCGACCTCACTGTTTTGTGTGCCGCGGCACGTGTTGTAAAGTACACTCCTTGAATCGATGTAATGTTACCTGCAACTTATCCAGGTACCTTTGCATACGTTCTTCTCTGACCTCGAATGCTCCATTAATTTGTTTTCCCACGAGGAGGGAGTCGCACTTAGCTTCGATCACCTCCGCCCCCAAGCTTTTGGCTAGTTCGAGACCTACAATCATGGCCTCATATTCGGCTTTGTTGTTAGTCAATTTCACAGTCCTAATAGATTGTCTAACTACATTGCTTGTTGGTGGCTACAACATGATTCCAAGTATGGATCCTTTTGTGTTCGAGGCGCCATCCGTAAAGAGGGTCTAGATTCCTGAAGACATCCCCGAGTTTACCAACAAATCTCTTTTGACTTCGAGTATTAGGGTCGGCGTTAAGTCGGCCATGAAATCTGCCAAAATTTGGGATGTAATGGTTGTCCGGGGTCGATATTCAATATAGTACCCCTGATTTCCACTTCCCATTTGGCCAGTCATCCCGAGAGCTCGGGTTTATGCATTATATTTTTCAATGGGTAAGTAGTCACAACATATATAGGATGGCACTGAAAATATGGTTTCAGTTTCCTAGAGGCGCTTAGCAAAGCGAGGGCCAACTTTTCTAGGTGAGGGTACCTAGTTTTGGCCTCACCCAAAGTCCTGCTAACATAGTAAATTAGAAATTGCGTACCTTGTTCTTCCCAGACCAGGACTTCACTTACCGCTATTTCTGATACTGCCAAGTACATGTATAGTTGTTCGTCTGCCTTTGGTGTGTGAAGCAGTGGTGGGTTCAATAGATACCGCTTGAGTTCCTCCAAGTCCTGTTGGCATTCCGGGGTCCATGAAAAGTTGTTCTTCTTCTTTAGTAGCGAAAAGAATCGGTGACTCTTATTGGAGGACCTCAAGATAAATCGCCCCAGGGCGACTATGCGTCCAATTAATCTTTGCACGGCCTTCACGTTGTCCACGACTATGATATCTTCGATGTCTTTGATCTTGTCGGGGTTGATCTCGGTTCCTTGGTTGGATACTATGAACTCGAGGAATCTACCTGATCCGACTTCGAACACACATTTCTCCGGGTTCAACTTCATATTGTACTTATTCAATATGTTGAAGGTCTCCTGCAAATGCTTTAAATGGTCCTCTACTCACAGGGACTTAACCAACATATCATCTATGTAAACTTCCATCGATTGTCCTATTTGTTCCTCGAACATCCGGTTTACTAGCCGTTGATAAGTGGCACCGGTGTTTTTTAATCCAAATGGCATCATGTTATAGCAGTAAGTGGTGTACTTAGTAATGAAGGAGGTTTTTTCCTCATCGTCCGGGTTCATCCGTATTTGGTTGTACCCGAAGTAGGCATCGAGAAAACTAAGGATCTCGTGGCCGGCCATGGCATCGATCATTCGATCGATATTGGGCAAAGGGAAAGAGTCCTTGGGACACACCTTATTCAAATCCTTATAGTCTACACACATTCTTAATTTTTCCCCCTTTTTAGGCACTACTACTACATTTGCTAACTGTTATTTTGTGTCTTGAATTATTTTTTTGTATTTTTAGGAAACCCATAATTCCTATAGGTTTAGGTAAACCAATTTTCCTAATAGATTTGGGAAAGAAAAAGCTATTGTCTTTGTCAAATTAGGAAACCTTTCTCTTATAGGTTTGGAACCTTTTGGGATATATATAGGGGTTATAGTTGGGGATTCTAGAGATTGTACTGTGCTTTTCTTCTCATTCATAGTAGAAAATTCTCTTTGCTTTTGCCGCGAGGATTAGGCTTAGCCGAACCTCGTTAAATCCTTGTGTTAATTTTTCTTCTCTATTTGATTTGTGTGTGATTGTCTGCTAGTTAACCAATGATCTTTGCAACACTAACCAATCAGGGTATTTAACCTCCTGAATGGACCCTATTTTAAGGAGTTTAGATACCTCGTCCCTGATGAATGTTTGACCTCGGACTGGGGTCTCCTCTTTTGCTTGACCAGACGAAATTTTGGGCATGCGGGACTTTTTAGGGATTGGCTTGGGAGTCGCGCTCGGAGGAAAAGGTTTTTGCACGAATTTCTTGGAGTCCAAGCCCTTCAATATCGTTGGTGCTCCTGGGATCTGATCAACGCTGGAATTGTAGGTTTCCACCTTCTTATCATTTGCCTCGATTTTCTTGTCCCCCGACTCTATCCGTTTCGTTAGTTATTCGAGCATCTTCATGATTACCGGGTTGGTCCCCGATTCCTTCTCATTCAATCTCTCTGAGACCGGTTCATCTTTGTGTTCAACTTCTCGAGATGGTTCGGGCACAATCCTACTCGGCGCGTGGCTCTGGTTCTAGTGTTGGGCTATCACCGTTTGTTGAGCCTGTAACATTTTGATGATTACGCGCAAGTTGGTTTCACCATCTTCGTCGTCGTATGTGCTTTGTGTATCCGATCGAATATTTCTGCGGACGCTGTCCTCAGGGTCGATGGGCAAACTTATGCTGATAGCCACATGTGAGCTACATCGATTGGGTCTGCGGCTGGGACTCCGCCGAGGTCGACTAGGGGCACCTCATTTCCGGGTGCTACATTGTTATTTTCGCCATAATGGACGAACTTATTGTCAACTTGTAGGGGTGCTGATTGAGAATTCGACATTTTTAGTTTTAACCTGAAATCAGAGACACTTCAAAGAACAAGTGTAAACTAGTGTGTGTTATGGAAATTTGTATAAAATAACCACTATTATCCTTAGCCCCACGACGGGCGCCAAACTGTTTACCCTCAAAATTGGATAACAATAAAATTTATAAGTAGTTTTAAGGATACATGGATTAAATTGACACAAAGCGACGAATTGAATAGCAATTGAAATAAAGTATGATAAAGTAAGTTCAAATCACACGAATTGAACAATTACAGCCTTGGGGGGAGGGTCACCCTTGAACTGGCTGAACTTCGATCGGTATCAGGAGTCAGGACACAGATTAACTAAGAGTTTAATGCGAAAAGTAATATATTGCTTCTGAATGATTGTAACTATGTGTTTTACAAGTAATCAGATCCTCTTTATATAGTAGGGGAGTCCTACTTTATAATTCTATAAAAGGTAAAAATCTCTTGAATTGCTAATTTGCCGATTTCTTATTGATACGTGTCGAGATTCCCGCAGTGATATCTGACCGGTTACGAATATTTCGGCCTTCCGTTATTTTGGTCTTTTGTTGGTTATACCTGCAATGTTTCCTCGAGCTCATTCGGGGTCAGGGTCGATTTCGGGATCAAGGACCCAATGTTCTCGAGGACGGACACTCTGACCTCGTGTTCCGGTTCGATGAGACTCGGGATAGATCTTCACCCCCTCACGTTCCGAGCCCGATCTGTCATGCAGTAGACAATCCTAATTTCGACCGATATAATATATTGTATTGTTTTGATGAATATAATATTTGAATATATTGTGTCATCATTTTTTATAATGTGACACACCAGAATGAAAAATAAACTTGCAATATTATAAAGAAAAAGTAAGATATATAGTAGAATTATCATGTAAAAATGTAGGGCAAAAAATAAAAGAGGTTTATTTAATAATAAGGAAGGGCAAGATAAGAGAAACAAGCTAGGTAACAACGCGACCACACCAAATCGATCGTTACATATGAAACTTTTTGTTGTTAAGTAACGGAGGATTTAACAATACAATACAATAAAATTTAAGTAATAATCAAAACAAACATTACATTTAAAGTAACAATATAATACAATACAATAAATAGCATCCAAATAAGTTATTAGTATCAAGTTATTTTCGCAGGAGATCAATGTAATTTTTCTTCAGTCGTAAGGTTTTCTCCACAGGGGATCGATAACACATAATATCACTAACTAAAATATTGGAGCTTTTTGTAAGATTAATTTCTCCTGATTATATTGTAAATGGTCACACGAAATTATTTTTTTTAATTTTACTGATCTCTCATAAAAATGGTCACTTAATTAAAATTATATTTGTAATAGGTCGTAAAATTATCTCTGGCTGCTTTTCGAGCCCAAGAAAAAATAATGCTAAATCACTCTATGCATTTAACTTACTAAGATCATTTTATCATTCTTGTTTCTGTACAAATAGTGTACATATAACTTATGAGGAAATTTAAATCTTAATTTAATTATGTGGAATTTAATATGGAACATAACAAACCAGTCTATTCTTTTTGTTTAGCGCGAGTCTTGACTCTTGTGTAGTAATTTTGAAAACTCGAAAGATATTGTTGACCCAGAATTACTAGATGACCTGTCATTAGTGGCAGGAAAATTTATTTAAGATTACATGGGATAACATGTATAACATTATAAAAAAATTTATTAATTAAGCTACTTGGGATAACATAAATTGAATGATAAATTTATTGGGAAATTTATTTATTAAATTACTCTTTTTTGTTTAGATTTTGAGCTCAGTCTTGACTCTTGTGTTTTACTGAACTCCAAAAGATATCGTTGGCTCTAAAATAAAAAGATGGTTTTGTCGTTACTATTATGGCTCGTATGTCTATTCACCAAACAAAATAATTCTAGTACATAATTCTGCATTACTAAAATAACATTAAGTTCATTTTTATTTGTGATTAAGGGTAATTTCGAGCCAAAGTTATTATATAACGGCTAGAGCATAGATGAATCCAATTTTTAACGGAGGGCAAAGTTAGACAATTCGCATAATTTTGGAGCAAAATTAATCCTTTGCCATAATTTTTTTTTGTAATTAAAGTATATTATTTACAAGGGGAAAAAATGTACAAGTATAATTGAATCCTGTGTGGGACAGAAGACCTCAACCTCAATAAAGACGAGTGTATGATCAATATTAAACTTGTATACATTCATTCTTCCATAGTCTTTTTTTTTGAGAAGCTGGAATAATATATTCTGATAAATTACGTAACGTCCAACACAAGATCCGTTGGATAATTACAAAAGTTAGAAAGCCCATGCAGGACATTAAGATTATCAAGAGTAGCAAGTTTCCTACGATTATTCTCACAAACAGATTTATTAATGAAAAGAAAACCCTCCTTGTCCTCCATATACATTCTTCCATAGTAAAATACAACTATGGGTAGTAATTAAGTTGTTGCATATATTTGTGAGCTGTTACTTCTCTAGAAACGATATGTGAAGCTAGTGTAGTTACATGAAATATAAAAATGAATGAATAAATAGTAAAGATTTTATTTTCTTAGATACATGAAAAAAAAAAAAAATTAAAAGAATTCACACCGAAGTTAAAATGTCGCTATTGTTCCTTATAGCAAGACATATTCCCTAGAAAATTAAGCGATTTCCTGGTGGGTGCAAAATATATTTACTATGATTAAGTGATACATAATTATATAAAAAAATAACAAGACGTGCATATTATGCATGTATTTATTAGTTTGGTGTTTGCCAAATACCAAAATTATTTTCATATTATGAAATATGCTTGATAAGAACCTTTCAATAGTTCAAATAAAAATTGTGGGAATCATGACCTGCATCACATTTATATTGTAGCTAGATTCTTCTAAATGCTCAAAAAGGGACAAAACTTTATATTAATATAATATTACAGATTAAGATCACTAGGTGCTCTTCTTTTTAATACATTCCGCACAATAACTATAGTTACTTTGATAAGAATAATCGATCTTTTGAACTCCACGATCATGAATTAGTTTGAGTTGTACTCAAAAATACAAAACAAAGAAAATATGTTGTCTGTCTTTTTGTTTATGAGAATCGACAATCGATAGAACTAGGGCTCCATTAAACTATACGGAGAACCAGGTACTTTATTAGTTTCTACAAAATACACACACAACAATAAGTAAATAACACAATAGAGTTTTACGTGGAAAACTCCCAGCTCACGGGATTATAAATCACGACCTACCATTGCAAGATTTCAACTTCACTACTGAGCAAACTTGAGATTACAAACTATTGTAACCTAGGAATTAACCTCGTAATCCCTCACTAACTTGTAATAACTCTATCACAAGCCCCTTTGTAGTACTCTATTACAAATCTTACAACTCGATTAACTCTAGCCAAGACACAAACACAAGGTTTATGATTTTACAAAAGATGCATAATTTAAGATTCAGAAGTAAAGTGCAGGAATTAAAGACACCAGAATTTTTATACTGGTTCGGATTCAATGCGAATCCTAGTCCAGTCCCCTTGGGTTGCAAGGGAGTTCTCTTTCAGTGAATGAGTTTCTTGAGTACAAAGTGAATGGTGTGGTTTACACCAATATCTCAGTTTCTAAATTACTCGTCTTTTCTTGATACAATGCCTCACCAGTAATTTTCTCTCTTTCTTCTCTAACTTGTTACATAGCAGATCTAGTAGAGCAACAATGTTTGTTTGCAGTAGAACAAAGAGAGGGTATTTGGTTTGATCAAACTATGTTTCTCTAAGGCTTAAGGATGTGTATAAACACTTTTGTAGGAGGCCGTTGCTGAAGAGATTTTCCAACCCAAGAGATTTAATCCTCGGAAAGAAATTGATTCTTTCCAAGAATAAGGTTATTTTCCGCTGCTCTTCCTTGATGAGTGGACTTTGATAGCTTTCCTTCTATAGGTCTTGATAGCGCCAGATTTTTTCCTTAATTCTGGGCCTTTCCAGTAATAATGAATTGATTGATTATCTTGCAAGATCTTCAATACTTCTTTTCCGCTTCAATCAATCTCGGATTGATTTCCTTGCCGGATATTTAGTTGTTTCAATCTTTGATTGATTCCTTCCTTCAGCTTTGATTATTTCTCTTTGTGCACTTCGATCTTGGTTGATTTCCTTGAGTCCCTATACCAAAAGCAATATATTATTTTTCATCATTAAAACTAAAACCTAACAATCTCCCACTTTTTGATGATGACAAAATAATATATGTAAACATCAATTAACTTTCCTGTATTTTACTCTCCCTCAATGAGTGCAGTTGACTCCTCCTCAATAGTTGCCGTTGGGACTACTTCCTTTAGTCGACTTCATCTGTAGGATCTATGGCTCCCCCTCAAAAGGTGACGTGCCATTGGGACTACTTCTTTAAGTCAACTTCTCATGTAGTATCTATAGTCGACTCCCCCTGCAATGGAATGGATGTACCTGCACGAATATACATATATCGTCTCCCCCTTTTTGACATCAGCAAAGAGGGGATAAGACAATAGTATACCATATACTAAAACAGGATTTGTAGCATAGGCAACATGATATGCTTGCAGAGTTATGGCAAAACAAAAGAAAAAATCATCCAAAGATTGGTTATCCAGTCCAAAATAGCACAACAAAAAAATTGTCTAAACCTTCCAGATTAACGACGCAAGAAATAAGTAAGAGTGTTGCAAATCGCCTCCTTCAGTTGATCAAAGCTAGCATTGGCTGAGACAGTCACTCCATCAAGCCTGTCGTGTACCTCCTTGAATGCCTTGACTGCGTTTTCCCTAGCTCTGAGAACTGCAACTCTTATCGTTGAAACTCAGACCCCGTCTCTTTGGAGATTGCATGAATGTCCCCAACAGTGGACTGAGTAGCAGCAAGAAGATCTTTGATGGTGGACAACTGATTGTCAATGGCATCCAGTTTCTTAGCAAGTTCAGGATTACTAGGACTGTGATGGGAAATAGAGGGTTTGGTTTTTGGATCAAGTTGAACATGCTTGACCTCACCTTCTTGTTTCTTAACCCATGAGCCCTTCACACACATATATCACATAGTCACAAACACCCTAGAGTTGTAAGATTTCGAAACAGAGATGAAGCGATATTCGGAGATAGAATATTATGAGCTTCCAGAATGTGAGTGATGGCCATGCCATAGGGCAGACTGGTGGGATCATCAGCACTTCCAATCATAAAATTTATGACCCAGGAGGACAACTTGTTCTTGAGTTTTTTCACAAGGCAATAGACAAGAAAGGTATCTCTTTGAGAGAAGGTGGAGAAAGAGCCAGTACGAGGAAGCAGAGTAGTTGTAACAATGTGGGCTAGAACACGAGTCTCAAAGATAACATCACTTGGACCTAACTGGTTTGGCAGAGATTCAGATGGACACTCAGCAATACAATATTTATCTTGATCAAAGGTGATTTCAAAATCATCAGGCCAAGAATTTTTGAAAAGCATGGAAAAACCAGAACACTTACTATAACAATCCGATCAGTCGTTTTGAGAATTAAGTTCCGCTCGGTGGCGTATGGTCTTGAAAAAATTCACATTATGTATATTGACCCGCGTGCATGGTTGGATTCAGTTACCGGATGATCCGGAGTCGAATTAGAAGAAACATTTCAGTTTTGGGAGCTTAAGCGATGGAAGTTGACCAGAGCTTTGACTTTTGTGTAAACGACCTCGGAATGAGTTTTGGGTAATGTCAACAGATTCGTATGGTGATTTTGGACTTAGGCACGCATCCGGAATTAGTTTTGGAGGTCCGTAGAGTAATTTGAGGTAGTTCGGCGAAAGTTGGAAAAATTTGAAGTTTGGAAAATGAAGAAGTTTGACCACAGTTGACTTTTTAGGATATCAGGGTCGGAATGTGATTTCGAGAGTTGGAGTAACTCCAAGATGTCAATTGGGACTTATCTACAAAATTTGGCGTCATTCGGGGTTGAATTAATAGGTTTCGGCATGAGTTTTGAAGTTTGAAGATTTGAAAGTTCATAAGTTCGATTCATGGTGTGATCCGTCGTTTCGGCGTTGTTTAATGTGATTTGAGACCTCGAGCGAGTCCGTGTTAGGTTATGTGAATTTTTTGTGTGTTTAAACGGGGTTCCGTGGGTCTCGGGTGTGTTTCGGATGGGCTTCAGACCAATTTCCTTCTATTTTTCACTACTGTCATGCCTGCTGGTATTCCCTTCTATGAGATCGCATAGGCATAGCCGCGATCACATAGTACTCTGTTGACCCGCCCCATTTTTCCTTCTTCGCGTTCGCATATCACCTCAGGCGATTGCATACTTACATTTCTTCCTTCTTCGCGTTCGCAGCAGCCCTTCCGCGTTCGCATTGCCCAACCATACCAACTGGTGAATTGCTTTTCCTCTTCTGCGATTTCATGCAACTGTACGCGATCTCGTAATGCATTTTTGGACAGTGGCTATTTCCCTATATGCGATCGCATAAGTATGTTCGCGATCGCATATCATATTTTAGGCCAGTTATTATTTTCCTCTACGCGATCGCACCTAACCTCTCGCGATCGCAATGCTTAAAAATCTGGGCAGACAAATTATATTCCAAATTCGAGGGTTGAACCATTTTTATCACATTTTGATTTCTAGAGCTCGGTTCTTGGCGATTTTTGATGGGGTTTTCACGAAATTCGATTGGGTAAGTGTTCTTCAACTAGAATTAAATATATTCCATGATTTTATCTTTATTTTCATCATTTAATTTGTGTTTTGAGTTGAGAAAATGTTGGTTTTGAAAGAAAATTTCTAAAATGAAAAATTGTGATTTGAGGGATCAAATGGTATCGGAATTTGATAAATTTTGTATGGTTGGACTCGTATTAGAATGGGTGTTCGGATTTTGTAAAATTTGACGGGTTCCGAGGTCCGGGCCCGAGGGTCGACTTTTGAGTCAATTTTTATATTTTTGTAAGGATCGAAACTTTATTATTCGGAATAGTTCCTTATACGATTTATGTGTGTTTTGAAGTTTTTCTAGTTGGGTTTGAGCCGTCCGGAAGTCTTTTATCCCGAGAAGTCCATTTTAGAGTACCGGGTTGTCGTCTTCGAGGTAAGTATCTTGCCTAACCTTGTGTGGGAGAACTACCCCTTAGGATTTGAGTCTTTTATGTTGATTGTAGCCTGTGTACGCAAGGTGAAGAGTGCATACTCAGACTTATTTGTAGAAGGTTGGCCTTTTAGGATTCTTAGGTCCTTATATCCCCTAGAGGTGTGCATTCGATTTATCGATTCGATTTTGACCCTTATCGATAATTACTTATCGATTATCGATTATCGATTTGTACATATGCTTATCGTTATCGTTTCAATAAGGTTTCGATTTTTCGATTTCGGATTATCAATTTTTGGGGCTTATCGGTTCGGTTATCGATTACACCAATAAGAAATTTGCGGGATTCCACCAATAAGAAAATTTGCTAGCTATAAGCGATGTTGTCATGTTTAGTAACCTTACTTAATATATGTATACTATGTGTAAAACATATATAAGTAGTGGATAGCTAATAGAGATAGATGATTAATCACTACTGTATCATACCAAATGATACTACTATTATTTGATTTAATTCAGGCAGACTAATTATTCTTCAGCTCCTTACTTAACTGACCAAAAGAACTTCTACCAAATTACAATCAACTTACTGAGAGAACCCATTTGGAGAT
>MDKI01173468.1:0-127083 GCA_005239505.1 Nicotiana paniculata
CAATTCCAATGCACCAAAAGGTGTCACACCCACAATTTCAAAGGGACCACTCCATTTAGATTTTGGCTTTCGGGGAAACATCTTTAACCGTGAGTTGAACAACAAAACAAGATAGCCCACCATGAACTCCTTCTTCCGAATGCAATTGTCATGAATGTACTTCTCTTCTCTTTGTACAAGGACGAACTTGCATATGCATGGTACCAGAACTCATCCAATTCATTCAAATGTGCAACCGCAAGTTAGCGGTTGCATCCCAATCAAGATTTACCTTCTTTAAAGCCCACATGGCTTTGTGCGCAAATTACACCGGAAGATGACAAGCTTTTCCAAACACCAAACGATATGGAGACATCCTGATAGGAGTTTCGAAAGAAGTTCGATAAGCCCATAGTGCATCATCAAGATTCTTTGATCAATCCGTCCGGTTAGCATTCACTGTTTTGGACAACATACTCTTTATTTCCCGGTTGGAGACTTCCACTTGACTGCTAGCTAGTGGATTATAGGGAGTCATAAGTTTATGAGTGACAACATACCTGCTAAGAAAAGTGTCAAAAGCCTTGTTTAAAAAATGCGACCCTCCATCGCTTATGATAGCCCGCTGAATACCAAATCTTGTGAAAATATTCTTCTTCAAAAAACGTCGCCACACTTATCCCTTCATTGTTGGGTAGAGAAATGGCCTTAACCCATTTATACACATAATAAACCGCGACCGAGATGTAGGTGTTTCCATAAGAACTCACAGAAGGACCCATGAAGTCAATACCCCACAGATCAGAGATATCAATCTCCAAAATGGTAGTGAGGGTTATTTCATTATTCTTTGAGATTCCACCGTCCCATTGGCATTCATCACATCTTTTCACAATATCGCTTGCATCTTTGTAAGGAGTGGGCCAATATAATCGCAACTTTAGCATTTTGGCCATCGTTCTGGCTCCGCCATGGTGACCACCATAAGGTGAAGAATGGCAAGCCTCAAGAATAACACTTTGCTCTTCTTCCGGTACACATCTTCTAATTACGCCACCCGTATAAATCTGGAAAAGGTATGGCTCGTCCCAATAATAATCTTGACAATCCCATTTGAGATTCTTCCTTTGATTTGAAAAGAACTCATCCGGGATAATTCCACACACAAAGAAGTTTTCTAGATCCGTGAATCATGTCACCTCCTTCATTGAAATATCCAAGAGTTGTTAGTCGGGGAAGGAGTCATTGATTTCAAGGCCATCATGCGGCCTCCACTCCTCCTCCAAACGAGACAAGTGGTCCCCAACTTGATTTTCACTCCCTTTTCGATCTTAGATGTCAATATCAAACTCTTGTAACAATAGCACCCATATCATCAACTGAGCTTTGGAATATTTCTTGCTCATAAGATAACAAAGTGCCGCATGATCCGTATGAACGATAACCTTTGCACCCATCAAGTATGGGTAGAACTTCTCAATTACAAACAAAATGGCAAGGAGCTATTTCTCTGTAACAATGTAATTCACTTGGGCATCATTCATGGTCTTACAAGCATAGTAGACTGGATAAAAAACCTTGTTGATGCGTTTCCCCTAACCTTCTTAAACCGCTACCTCACTAGCATCGCATATGAGCTCAAAAGGAATACTCTAATTAGGAGCGGTAATACTTGGAGTGGTTGTCAACTTGAACTATAAATTCAAAGGCTCTTATTCAATCTTCATTGAAGTGAAACATAGCATCTTTCTCTAAGAGCTTGCACAATGGGTTCACCACTTTAGCAAAATTCCATATGAAGCGCTGGAAGAACCCCGCGTGACCCAAGAAACTTTTCACGCCTTTCACTGATGTTGGAGGTGGAATTTTAGAAATCACCTATATGTTTTCCTTGTCGATATCTATGTTGTTCTTTGAAATTTTGTGGCCAAGGACAATACCTTCCTCGACCCTGAAATGACATTTTTTTCCAGTTTAACATCAAGTTCATTTCTTCAAACCATGCCAATACTCTATCCAAATTTGCCAAGAAATCATCAATAGAATACTAGACTACCGAGAAGACATCCATGAAGACTTCAAGGTAGTCATCTACCATATCCATAAAGATTTCCATTGAACACTTTTGAAAAGTCGCTGGTGCATTCCATAAGTCAAATGGCATCCCCTTGAAAGTGAAAGTGACATAGGGACATGTGAAAGTTGTTTTCTCTTGATCTTATGGGGAAATAAGGATTTGGATGTAGCCTGAATAACAATCTTGAAATCAATTGAAAACACGGCTGGCCAACCTATCAAGCATTTGGTCAAGGAAGGGGAGTGGAAAATGGTCTTTCCTCATGACTTTGTTTAGTTTGTGATAGTCCATACACACTCTCCACCCGGTCACCCTTCTTGTGGTAATCAAATCGTTTTGGTGACCATGTCATGCCCCCTTCTTTGAGAAACATTGCACCGGAGAAGTCCACCAACTTTAGAAAATGGGGTAGACAACCCTGGCATCTAACCACTTGATGATCTCCTTTTTGACCTCGTCATGCATGAATTCATTGAGTCTCCTTTGATGTTTAATAGACTATTTGGTATCTTCCTCCAAGTTAATCTTGTGAATGCGAAATGCGGGAATTATTCCCCAATTATCCGCCAAAGTCCACACAATAGCTTTCTTCCTCTTGTGGTGCACCGTCAGTGTAGAGTCAACCTGCACGTTAGTCATTCCAAAGGAAAGAATAACCGGTGAATTAGAACAAGGCCCAAGGAATTCATACCTAAGATGTGGAGGCAATGGCTTCAATTCCAAGGTAGGAGGATCTTCAATTGAAGGCTTTGTAGGAAGAGTTTTCCTATTCTCAAGATCCAAGAAATGTTTCCGTGGTTCATAGTTTTACAACCCTATTCCTTGCAAAGAATTCACACATTCCATGAAGACATCCATCTCGTCATCATCAAAATTGAGCAAGACGGCCTCCAAAATATCATCCACATTAACCGTGGCACTTGTATCATTAATAATCACATCCGTCACAAAGTCCTCAAAAGAACAAACTTCATTGCTATTTGGTTGCCGCATAGATTTGCACACGTAGAACACCACCTTTTCATCACCCACCCGAAAAGTGAGTTTTCCGGCTTCCAAATCAACAAGAGCCTTCCACATAAAAAGTTAAGGTCTTCCAAGAATAATCAGCACCTCATAGTCCACTTCACAATCAAGAATAACAAAATCTTCAACACGAAATAATACATCTTCAATCACTCCCAACGGTCTCTTCATTGTACGATCGTCCATTTGTAATCTCATAGATGTGGGTCTTGGTTTTCCAATTCCCAAGGTTTTGAAAACTCAACAGGACATCAAATTGATACTTGCCCTAAGATCACAAATAGCTTTAGCAAATCCGACACTTCCAATGGTACAGGGGATTATGAAAGCACCGGGATCTTCCAACTTAGGAGCCATCGAATGCAAAGTTGCACTCACTTGATGAGTGACTTTTATAGTTTTGAAATTCATCGACCGCTTCTAAGTCACCAAAACCTTCATAAACTTTGCATAACCGGGCATTTTCTCGAAGGCTTCAGCTAATAGCACATTTATCGAGAGACTCTTCATCATGTCAATGAACTTTTTGAATTGAATTTTGCCATTTTTCTTGGCGAGCCTTTGAGGATATGGAGGTGGTGGCTTAGGTAATGGTGCCTTAGCCTTTTTCACAACAGGTCCCGATATGTCAATAACGTGATCCCTAGACGGGTTCACTCCTCTTGAGTTTCTTCCACCGTATCATCACTATCAATCCGCACTTCATCATATGGTTGCACCACATTGTTCGAGATCTATTCTTCTTTGACCACTTGCTTATCATCCACAAGTTGCCTTTGACTTGCGGTTGGTGAATTCTCACCTCTTCCACTTCTTGTAGTAACGTCCATGGCATGCCCGTATTGTTCCCACACTTTGGGTCACCACTGTGTCACTTGGTAGTGCTCCCTTAGGACGCGAATTTAAAGCTTGAGAGATTTGCCCCATTTGCACACTTTGAAATCTTGCAGACATATCCAAAATGACATTACGAACCTGCTCCAACTTCTGGAATTCCATTCCGACCCTGATAGCCTATTTTCCACTACTGACCGGAAATCGCCAAAAACTAACTTTCGGCAATTCAAGCCTAATTCTACACTGGTCATCAAAACTTCATTCCGAACACACTCCTAAGTCCCAAATCACCTAACGAAGCTATCCGAGCCATAAAAATCCGCATTCCGAGGTCGTTCACCAATAAGTCAACTCTCAGTTGACATTCTCAACTTTTAGGTTACTTTAGGAGACTAAATGCCTCAATTCTCACCGTGACCACTCCGGACCCAAACCAACTGACCCAACACAACAAAAACATGCTAGCAATATATGACAATTGCAGAAATGGGAGAAACGGGGTAAATCTCACAGAATGACCGGCCGGGTCGTTACATCCCCCCTCTTAAACAACGTTCGTCCTCGAATGGGTCTAGAAACATAACTGGAGTCTCGAATAAGTGAGGATATTTGTCCCGCATCTCCCGCTCGGTCTCCCAGGTGGAATCCTCCACCGGATACCCTCTCCACTGAACCTTTACTGAAACTATATCCTTAGACTTCAGCTTCCTGACTTGTCGACCCAAAATAGCCACTAGCTCTACCTCATATGACATATCACCCTCGAGCTGAACCGTCCTGAAGTCCAAAACATGGGACGGGTCACCAACATACTTCCGGAGCATCGAAACATGGAATACTAGATGAATACTCGATAAACTGGGAGGCATAGCAAGCCTATAAGCCACCTCCACAACCCTCTGAAGTACCTCAAATGGACCAATGAACCCGGGACTCAGCTTCCCCCTCTTCCCAAATCTCATAACACCCTTCATGGGTGACACATTCAATAACACTTTATCCCCAACCATGAAAGACACATCTTGGACCTTCCGGTCTGCATAACTCTTCTGCCTAGACTGCGCCGTGAGAATCCGCTCCTGAATCAACTTCGCCTTACCCAATGCATCCTGAACCAAGTATGTGCCCAATAGCCTAGCCTCGCCTGACTCAAACCAACCAACCGGAGATCTGCACGCCTACCATATAAGGCCTCATACGGAGCCATCTGGATACTCGACTGATAGCTGTTATTATACGCAAACTCTGCTAGTAGCAGAAACTGGTCCCATGAATCACCAAAGTCAATCACACAAGCACGCAACATATCCTCCAAAATCTGAATGGTACGCTCTGACTGCCCGTCGGTCTAAGGGTGAAACGCTGTGCTCAACTCGACCTGAGTACCTAACCCTCTCTACACGGCTCTCCAAAACTGAGATGTGAACTGAGTGCCTCTGTTGGAAATGATAGAAACTGGAACCCCATTGAATCGGACAATCTCCCTGATATAAATCTCAACTAACCTCTCCGAAGAATAAGTAGTACTAACAGGAATGAAGTTCGCGGACTTGGTCAACCGATCCACAATAACCCATATAGAATCAAACCTCCTCGAAGTCCGTGGGAGCCCAACTACAAAGTCCATGGTGATCCGCTCCCACTTCCACTCCGGAATATCAAATCTCTGAAGCAATCCACCTGGTCTCTGGTGCTCATACTTGACCTGCTGACAGTTGAGACACCGAGCCACAAACTCAACAATATCTTTCTTCATCCGCCTCCACCAATAATGCTGTCTCAAATCATGATACGTCTTCGTGGCACCCGGATTGATGTAATACCGCGAACTATGGGCCTCATCTAGAATCAAATCTCGAAGCCCATATACATAGGGCATGAAAATCCAGCCCTGCATCCTCATGATCTCATCATCACCAATAACAACATCCCTGGAATCACCGCGATCGACCCTGTCCTGAAGAACAAGCGAATGTGGATCATCATACTGGCGTGCTCTAATGTGATCGTAAAGAGAAGAACTAGAGGCTACACAAGCCAACACCCACGGGGGCTCTGATAGATCCAATCTCACCAACTAACCCGCTAAGGACTGAACATCAAGGGCTAATGGTCGCTCTGCTACTGGAAGGTAGGCTAGATTCCCCAAGCTCTCTGCTCTGCGACTCAAGGCATCGGCCACTACATTGGCATTCCCCGGATGATATAAGATAGTAGGTCATAATCCTTGAGAAGCTCTAACCATCTCCTCTTACGCAAATTCAATTCCTTCTGCCTCAGCAGATACTGCAAACTACGATGATCCGTGAAAATCTCACACTGTACTCCATACAAATAATGCCGCCAAATCTTCAAGGCATGAACAATGGAAGCTAACTCAAGATCGTGCACTGGATAATTCTTCTCGTGCACCTGCAACTGTCTAGACACATAGGAAATCACCCTACCGTTCTGCATCAATACCGCTCCCAAGCCAACTCTAGAAGCATCACAATAAACTGGGTAAGAACATGAACCAGCAGGCAAAACTAGTATCAGAGCTGTAGTCAATGCTGACTTGAGCTTTTGAAAGCTCTCCTCGCACTCATCAGACCATCTGAATGGAGCACCCTTCTGGGTCAATTTGGTCAAAGGCGACGCAATAAAAGAGAATCCCTCCAAAAAGTGACAGTAATATCCCGCCAAACCAAGGAAACTCCTAATCTCTGTAGCTGAGGACGATCTGGGCCAACTCTGCACCGACTCTATCTTCTTCGGATAAACCTGAATACCCTCACTAGACACCACGTGCCCCAAGAAAGCTACCGAACCAATCCATAACTCACACTTGAAGAATTTTGCATAAAGCTTCTCCTCCCTCGGCCTCTGTAACACAACTCTCAAATGCTGAGCATGCTCTTCCTGGCTACGAGAATAAACCAGGATGTCATCAATGAACACAATGACGAAGGAATCAAGGTAAGGGTGAAACACATTGTTTATCAATTGCATGAACGCAGCTGGGGCATTGGTCAGCCCAAATGACATAACCAAGAACTCATAATGACCATATCTGGTCCTGAATTCAGTCTTCGGAATGTCAGAATCCCGAATCTTCAACTGGTGATACCCAGATCTCAAGTCAATATTGGAAAACACTCCGGCTCCCTGAAGCTGGTCAAACAAATCATCAATGCGGGGCAAGAGATACCATTTCTTCACTGTAACCCTGTTCAACTGCCGATAATCAATATACATACGCATGGACCCATCCTTTTTCTTCACGAACAACACCGGTGCACCCCAAGGTGACATACTAGGCCGAATGAACCCCTTATCCAGGAGTTCCTGAAGCTGCTCCTTCAATTCCCTTAGCTCCGCTGGTGCCATACGATAAGGTGGAATAGAAATAGGCTGGGTGCCTGACACCAAGTCAATACCAAAATCAATATCCCTGTCAGGTGGCATGCCTGGCAGATCTGTAGGAAACACATCCGCAAAGTCACGGACCACAGGAACTGAATCAATAGCGGGAGTCTCACAACTAACATCCCTCACAAAGGCAAATAAGATAAACATCGTTTCTCAACCATGCGCTAAGCCTTCAGGTAGGAAATCACCCTGCTAGTCTTAAACTCAGAAGAACCCCTCCACTCAACCCTTGGACACCCTGGCATAGCTAAGGTCACGGTCTTAGCTTGACAATAAAGAACAACATGACACGGAGATAACAAATCCATGCCCAATATCACGTCAAAATTGACCATGCTGAGTAACAGTAGGTCCACTCGGGTCTCCAGACCCCCAATAGATATTATGCATGATCGATACACACGGTCCACAACAACAGTATCACTCACCGGATTCGACACATGAACAGAGGTGATTAGAGACTCACGGGGCATATCGAGAAAATGGGAAAAATATGAAGAAACATAGGAATATGTAGAACCAGGGTCAAATAAAACCAAGGCATCTCGGAAACAGACTGAGACAATACCTGCAATCACGGCATCTGAGGCCATAACATTTGGTCTGGCTGGAAATGCATACATGCGAGCCTGACCTCCCCCTGCTCGACCTCCCCCTCTATAGCGGCCTCTGGCTGACTGACTACCACCCCTGGCTGCCTCGACGGGTGGTGAAGTGACTGGAGTTGAAGTCGAGGGTTGGCCCCTCTGCTGAGAAGATCCACCGGAACAGTGGGGACACTGCCTCCACACGTGCCTGAACTCTCCACACGCAAAGCAACTCCCTGGAGCTGGAGGCGGGGTCTGATAGAAACCCCTAGCACCTGAACGGCCACTGGAAGACTCGTGCATAGAAGAAATCTGAACTGGGGGTGCTCGAGCTGTACTCTGAGCTGGGAGGGAACCAAATGAAGTGCGGCCTGACTGAGAAACACGGGGACCATGCCCCGAAGATGCACCACTATATGTTGGGCGGCCTGACTGAGGAGGCCTGAATGAATGACCCCTACCCTACTGAAACTGCCCCGTGAAGGAAGCACCACTAGAACTGTCCCAACCACGAGGCCTTTTGGCCTCCCTCTCCTCCCGCTCCTGGCGGCGAACAAACTCAATAGCTCGAGCTATGTCAACAACCTGCTTGAATGAAGCACCCGATACTCTCTCCCGAGTCATAAATAACTAGAGCTGATAAGAAAGACCATCTACAAATCTCCTCACCCTCTCCCTATCAGTAGGGACAATCTCAGAAGCATGCCTAACCAACTCGGAAAACCTCATCTCGTACTAAGTAACTAATAACTCTCCCTAGCGCAGATTCTCAAACTGCCTGCACTACTCCTCTCTATGGGACTGAGGAACATACTTCTCCAAAAAGATCATGGAGAACCGCCGCCAGGTGAGAGGTGCTGAACTAACCGGCCTACGCCTCTCGAATGACTCCCACCAAGTAAAGGCAGCACCCGCAAACTGAAAATGTAACAAATGAGACCCAACTGGTCTCCAAAATACCCGCAGTACGTAGTATCCTCTGGCACTAATCTAGAAACACCTGGGCATCCTCGCCCTTTGTACCACTGAAAGTCGGAGGCTGAAGTCTGCTCAATCTCTCCAACTTGCGCTGCTCGTCCTCAGGCATATCAGGGACCACATAATCCTGGACCGGATAAACTGGCTGAGCTAGGGTTGCTCCTGGTGCCTGAATACCTATGCAGCCTGCCCAGGTGCCCGGGCAGCTGGAGTCTGATTGCCTCGCCCGACCTGAGCTGTGGTGGCAGTAGAAAACATGGCGATCGCGGCCTCGACCTCTCGCTGGTCTAGCCAGTGACTGGTCACTCTGATCGGTATGGCGTGTCCTCACCATCTGTGAGAGAATGAAACAACGTAAGTTCAGATTCCAAGATCAATAGATCAGCATGAAAGAGTTCAAGAAAGATAGAAATTTTTCCTAAAAGTTCGGCATCCTCTCGAAGATAAGTATAGACGTCTCCATACCGATCCGCAAGACTCTACTAAACCTGCTCACGATCGTTGAGTTCTATGTAACCGAGGCTCTAATACCAAACTGTCATGACCCCAAATCCTTAACCGGTCGTGATGGCGCCTATCGTGGAAGTAGGCTAGCCAATGACTACATGTTCACGATTTCTTTCAAAATCCCAATCAAATTCCAAGCATTTCATAAAATATTCAGAGTTTACTAAATAAAGTAGGCCAATATACAGTGCCACCAACCCCAAAACCCGGAGCCAACATGTCATGAGATTCTAAGGAAAATAAGCCAAAGGTATAATATTATAATACAAAACCTCCGAATAAAAATCTAGATACAACAAGAAGGGAAAACAGAGATGCTGCGGACGCTGAACAACTACCTTTATATCCCGCAATCCGGCTCCGTACAGAAATAAATGGCTAATGCTCGGTATCTGCACCTGAATCTGCACATAGGGGTGCAGAGAGTAATGCGACTACTCCAAGTCAGTAGTAATGAAAATAAATCAAGTCTAAGTGGAAAGGAAACACATAAAATCAATGTCATCAAATCACAATATACACAACCTTACTTTCCAATAGTGTAAACATAGATATATGGAATCATCATGCCTTAAGTCCAACTTCATAAAAGTCCTTTGAATAATGCATATTTTTAACAACTTCATTCCGAAAGATTTAGTATGAAAATGAAATGAACCATATAGAGGCCCCTCGGGCAAAACATATTTCATAAGCTCAGAGTGAAAGTAGTAAAACCATAAGTAGATCCTCGGGCAAAAACATGTATCATAATCAGCCCCTCGGGCGTGCCTCACAGTCACTCATAAACAGTCACTCAGCACCTCACAGTCACTCATGCCTCCTAGTCACTCGTCACTCGACACTCTGTGCGCTCACTAGGGGTGTGTGCAGACTCCGGAGGGGATCTTTCATCCCAAGCGCTAATATCAAGCCACCTCGTGGTATATCATATCCTCACAATCAGGCCCTCGGCCTCACTCAGCAGAACCAGTCAAAAGGCCCCTCGGGTGAATCAGTAAAACAGGGTACTCGACCCAAAACAACATTTCAAATCTCAAAGTAGTGTAAATCAGGCTGAGTTTCGAAAATAGTAAGAACAGTGTGGCTGAGTGAAATCATCAACAAATAGTGAGGAAAAACAATAGTAAAAAGCCCCCGAGGGGTAAAACAGGTCGGCACGAGGCCCCAAACACGGCTTATAGCCCAAATATTCTAACAATCTTTAGAACATAATTGAACATAAAGTTTTGAGAAAAATATGCAACTCATTAGTTGCCGCGGAGAGGACCTAGTCCAATCCAAAAATTAGTATGCGCCACATACTCGTCATCCGACATGTGCGCCATTCTAAAATAAGTGAGGAATATGTAGTCCGGGGTTCCATACCCTCAGGACAAGATTTATAACCATTACTTACCTCTACCGGGCCACAACACTAGTCCGCTATGCTTTTGCCCGTCGAATTGGCTCCCGATTGCTCTGAATCTAGCCAAACCAGTTTAATATCATTAATATATACTAAAGGAACACAACCCAATCGAAAACTATCAAATTATACAAGAATTTCGAAATTCGGCCAAACCTGAGCCCCCGGCCCACGTATTGGAATTCGATAAATTTTACATCACTAGAAACCTCGTCCTCCCACGATTCTACACATACCAAAATCATCACAATCGGACCACAATTGCCTACCCAAATCCTCAAAAGAAAATTCCAAATTCTCTACCCATTCTTCCCAACCTTTTCCTACTTTAATGCTCAAAATTAGAAGCCTAATCCGAACAAAATAGCATAGAAATGATGCTAATAACCCGAGAACTTACCTATGACTGAAGAACCACGAATTCCCTCTTCAATTTGCCTCCAAAAGAGCTCCTCCTGCATGCAAAAATGGTTGGAATGGAATAAGTTTCACGGAGGCCCCATTTCATACTGTTCTGCCCAGAATTTCCGCACATGCGGACACTTAGTCACACCTGCAGACCCGTACGTGCGGTGCTAGGTGCGCACCTGCGGAATTCCACTTAAAGGACCAATTTTCGCACCTGCGGCCAATCCTCCGCACTTGCGGCTTCGCAGGTGCGGCCATGTCTTCGCACCTGTGGAATTCCCCTGCCTAGCATCTTTTCGCACCTGCTCATGGCCTTTTGCACGTGCAACATCGCACCTGCGGCTACCCTTTCGCAGGTGCGGCCAACACCAGAAGCTTGCACCAGCCGCTAATTTCTGCAAATTTCCAAGTTTAAAACCCCGCCAACCAACCGAAATCAATCCCGAGCCCCTCGGGGCCCCAACCAAACATACCAACACACCCCATATCCTTTTTCCAACTTAGTCGAGCCTTCGAAACACCAAAAACAACACGAAAACACCAAAATTACATCAAATTTAAGCCTATGAACTTTGAAACTTCCAAATTTCGTCAACTACGCCGAAACCAACCAAAACACCTCTGATTGACCTGAAATTTTGCAGACATATCCAAAATGACATTACAAATTTGCTCCAACTTTCGGAATTTCATTCCGACCCTGATAGCCTATTTTCCACTACCGATCAAAAATCGACAAAAAACTAACTTTCACCAATTCAAGCCTAATTCTACACTGGTCATCCTTCATTCCGAACACACTCCTAAGTCCCAAATCACCTAAAGAAGCTATCCGAGCCATAAAATCCGCAATCTGAGGTCGTTCACCAATAAGTCAACTCTCAGTTGACTTTCTCAACTTTTAGGCTACTTTAGGAGAATACATGCCTCAATTCTCACCATGACCACTCCGGACCCAAACCAACTGACCCAACACAACAAAATTAGGCTAGAAATATATGAAAAATGCAGAATTGGGGGAAACGGGGTAAATCTCACGGAACGATCGGCCGGGTTGTTACATCTTCCCGCATTTATTTGTAAAGTCTTACTTGTTCTTGCCTGTCGCCTAGAATTTTATCCTTTGAACCTTAGGGAGTTTTTTCAAGAACTTCCTATATTTAGAGGTCCTAAATTCCTCCAGGGCCATTAAGAAGGGACGGGTAATAGCACACATAGGGTTCGTTAAATAAAGTCGCTTAATAACCGCTAAGGGGTGGGAAAGGGTAGACATGGATATGATATCGGGTGCGCTAATGCCACGAGTAGCCCCTCTTCTGAGGAGTGATTACCGGACATTGTAATGATGTGATCCTATAGGATAAACAACCTAGGACCCCCATATCCCTTACACATGTGTGCTTAGATTGTAAAACCTCCTAAACTTTGTATATGTGCTTAGACTTTATATCTTTTAAACTTAAGCACATATGTGTGCTTGGACTGCAAATCTTCTCAAAACCTCCATCTATTTACATATGTGTTTATTTCTTATATGCTATCTGTTCACAAAGTTTTTTTTGGGCCGGGAACCACATTTGTGGATTTCGAGAGGTGCCTAACACCTTCCTCTTGAAGTAATTTCAAGCCCTTACCCTATCTCTGGTTATCTAATCTGTGTTTGTAAATAACCTTAGTAGGTGCCTAACGCACCTTAACTCGTTAGGTGGCAACTCTTCAATTCCTTACCCCTTTCCCAAAAGGAAATGAGTTGTCCCAATAATGTCGAATACCCTGACCGATCCGAATGGGACGGAAAGAGGGGGACGCGACAACATGGTGATTCTGCTGAGGATTATCCTAGGACTTTACCGTTCTCCAAACTACTTTGTGAACTTGTCTTTACCTTGTTAATACTTGCGATCTTTCCCCCCCTTTATGTGCCATTAATTGTTTATCTCTTTCAAGTATTTATTCCTTTCAGAATCAAAACTGACATGTTTCTTTTTGTTTTCCTTTGTAACTATTGTTTCAATTATAATTGTTGTATTTACCGATTTCGTAACGTGTAAATACATGACAACATGCTTTTATTGCTCATTTATTGTTGCATAAATCATGCTAAACATCATATTCCACTTGTGCCTATACAAATCCTATGTTGGCCCATGATGTTACAAAAGGAATGAGTCAAACTAACTCGACCTATGTATGTTCTAGTTCTAGTCAAACGATCATGAGTTACAGAGTGGTTTGCTCGGGCCAGCACGACACCAGGTGCCAGCCATGCCTCCCCAAGTTCGGTGCGTGACATCGACATTGAGTTTTCTCTAAATCTATAAGTCGTTAGGCCTACCTTGGGCACAAGGAGATCCCCTAAATTAGGACGCGAACTTATAATTCTGTAATACGTGTTTAAATACTACAAATATCCTTCTAATAATCCCTACTGACTTGTTTACCTTTTGCTTTTCTTCTTTCTTTGCTTATTACCATCCCTTAAGGTTGGTTCGTGCATACTGGCATCATCGGCATATCATAACAGATCTAGAGGTCCTCCACCACCTCCTCCTCCAAGTGATCCTAAGAGAAAAGGAAAAGCTAAGATTGATGATATGATCAGTATCAGGAAAGATAACGCTATGCATGTAGAGTATGTTGAAACTTCGGATGGTCGGAGTACTCCAATAGAGAATGACTTGGTTTTGCGGTTAGAGCAAAAGATACTGGAGTTACAAAGGGAACTCAAGCACGTCCGTAACTTGGCAAAGCTTTCCCTCATCTTGAATGTCCCCGGCATCAACGAACAAAACGCCCAAAACCCAACACCTACTCAAAACACACAAAACCAGCACCCACAAAATCCTCTTGCACCTCATCAATACGCCACGCCTCCCCAGAATCCTCATCCTCCACCAGTACCAACTCCTACACATCACCAACATCATCCAACCCAATACACACAAACTACCACCTACCACACTCCTCAAAATGCACCACAACATACTCTTAATCCCCAGAACTCAACCAATGATCACCACTACATCCAAATCCCTGGATTCTACCAAAGTAACCCCATATACGTAGAAACTTTACCCCACATTTCACAACGAACCCTGTACACACCAGAATCCACCGAGAAGGACACGCTCATCAAGAACATGGTGGAGAAACTTAAGAAGCTTACAAGTCGAGTCCAAGGTGTTGAAGGTGGTAAATTCTTCGAAGGTTTGAACTATGAGGATTTATGTATTCAACCGGACGTAGAACTGCCAGAGGGTTACAAAAACTCCTAAGTTCGAAATGTTCGATGGAACAGGTGATCCAAAGGTGTATGTGAGGACGTATTTCGACAAGCTCGTAGGGGTTGGTAAATAAGAAAGAATCTGCATGAAGTTATTCATGAGGAGCCTCACCAGAGACGCCCTATCCTGGTATATCAGTCAAAATCCAAAGAAGTGGATTAACTGGGCCAGCATGGCGTCAGATTTCATGGATCGATTCACATTCAATATATAGAATGCACCAGATGTCTTCTATATCCATAATCTCAAGAAGAATCCAACAGAGACTTTTCGCGAGTATGCTACTCGGTGGAGATCAGAAGTTACAAAGGTAAGGCCGGCATTGTAAGAAGAATAAACGAACAAATTCTTCATCCGAGCCCAGGATCCGCAATGTTATGAGAGGTTGATGGTTATTGAAAATCATAAATTCTCCGACATTATCAAATTAAGAGAAACATAGAAGAGGGAATCAAAAGCGGGATGGTGACAAATTTTGAGGCATTACAAGCTACGAACAAAGCCTTGCAGTCAGGGGGCATATCCAAAAAGAAGGAAGTAGGGGCTATGATTGTAGCCCAAGGTCCGAAATCTCCTCTCACATACCAAACACCTCCACCCATATATCAGCCTTCACCTCCCAGATATCAACAATCCGCAACCGCTTACCATACTTACAATACCCAGCCAACATATTACCACTCACCACCAGCCTACCAAAACTACCAAAAACCCAGGCCAAATTTTGACCGTAGACCGCCCAGACTATACACTCCATTTGTTGAACCCATTGACCAGTTGTATGAGATACTAAAAGCTAGCGGTTATGTCACTCCCATTCTAGCTGTAGCCATGCAAAATTCCTCTCAATGGGTCAATCCAAATAAGACATGTGCCTACCATTCAGGCATAAAGGGTCACACTATTAATGAATGTCGCTCCTTGAAACACAAGATCCAGACATTGATTGACACCAAGGTTATACAGGCAAAGGAGGCTGCACCTAATGTCTGCAATAATCCCCTCCCGGATCACAAGGGTGAAGGGGTAAATGTAATAGAATCTGATGAAGAATGGGATCCGGAAGGGTCAATTGGGCTCATTCGAGAAGGGGATGATCCCAAAAACCTACAGTCACTCTCACTCCTATTTTGGTACAGATACAGTCGCCGGTCGAAGATGAGGTAGCCGCACCAACTCCATTCGAAGTCGAAGTAACAACGCCCTCAGCCACTCCAACTCCATTTGAAGTAGAAGTGACCATACCATTCACCGTAACGGTAGCACCCACACCATCCTTTAAGTCCAATGTTGTACCCTGAGACTATACTGCAGAAGCGAGAAGGAAAGAGAAGGATAAAATGGAAGAAACTGGTGCAGGTATGACCGAAACTGGTAGGATTTACACGCCTGAGCATTTGGGGGGAACAAGTAAAGAAACCACTTACAAACAACCTATAATTAAAACTAGCCAGGATGATCTTTGGTAAAAGGTGCAAGAGAGAGAGTATTCTGTGGTTGACCATCTGAAAAAAACCCCTGCTCAGATATCGATTCTATCACTACTACAAAATTCTGAAGCGCATAGGAATGCATTGGTGAAAGTATTGAATAAGGCTTATGTACCAGACGACATTACTAGTGAGGAGATGGATAAAATGGTAGGACAAGTATTGGAAAGTCATAAGATCACTTTCCATGAAGATGAATTGCCGCCAGAAGAGTTGAGCCATAACGGGGCGCTGCATATCACAATATAGTGCGAAGAAAAATTTATTGCAATGGTCTTGATATATGGGGGTTCAAGTCTCAACATCTGTCCTTTGACTACTTTGAAGAAGTTAGGTAAAGGTTTGCATGAGATACGAGCAGTAACTATGAACGAAAAAGTGCTCGATGGGTCTTACAGGGCCACAATCGGAGAAACCAACCTCTGTTTACAAATGGGTCCGACCTGGTTTAACGTTAAATTCCAAGTGCTCGACATATCCGCCTCATACAATCTACTGTTGGGATGACCTTGGATACACACCAAGGTAGCTTCCACTCTGCATTAGGCTGTGATGTTGAAATGGAACCATCAGGAGGTGATCATTCATGGAGACGGGAATAACCCCATCTACACCAACCGGACTGTTCTGGTTGTGGAAAATAGAAGGAAGTTGGGTGAAGAGACTTACCATTGCATTGAGCGTGTTAACGCGATCTAGAAGGATAAATGGTGGAGTAGCAAAATAGAGAGCATATTGGCATGGGCAGGATATGAACCTGGTAAAGGGCTCGGAAAGAATCTCCAGGGTATTTCCAAACCAATACAGTTAAAATGTCACGTCACAACCTTTGGACTCGGATATTAGTATAGCTGGCACGAGTATCAAAACTGGTTCCCACCATGGCGTGGTCCTTATTACCCTATCGAGCAGCCGATACCGCATCTGAGCCAATCCTTCCATCAGGCCGATATGATGTGGGGATCTGAAGAAGATGAAGCGCTAGCTGATATAAGGAATCTATTCTTGGAAGATGAAGTCATGGATTGCAGTGTAAAAGTTGAGGAGGAGGAGGAAGGCCTCGTCATCCAGACAATGGAGAAGGGAGTTGTTCTTAAGAACTGGACTTCCATACCATCAAGGGCCCACTGAATTCCGGGCATTACAATTTCTTATCTTGATGAACCAACAAATATGACATGTAATGAGACAATGCAACATAAGGATAGTGACTCAGAAGAAATAGAATAAGAGGACATAATACCTGAGGAAATTTTCAGAGAAGTTGATGATTTTGAGAACAAGACTAAGTCCAACCTTGACGAAACTGAGATAGTCAACTTGGGATCTTCTGAAACAATCAAAGAAACATGCATAAGCATTCACCTGTCACCATAAGAGAAAGAAGAATACACCTGTTTTTTGAAAGAATACGAAGATGTTTTCGCCTGGTCTTATGATGATATGACTGGTTTGAGCACATCAATAGTGGCTCATAAGCTACCTACCATCCCAATGTATCCGCCTGCAAATCAGAAGCTCAAAAAGTCCAAGCAAGATATGAGTCTGAAAATCAAAGAAGAAGTCACTAAGAATAACAAAGCTAAGGTCCTCAGAGTGGTTGAATATCCAACTTGGTTGGCTAACATCGTGCCTGTTCTAAAGAAGGATGGGAAAGTCAGAGTATGTGTCGACTATCAGGACCTAAACAGAGCAAGTCCCAAAGATGATTTTACACTACCCAACATACACATATTGATCGACAACTTCGCCAAGCATGAACTCCAATCCTTTGTGGATTACTTCATGGGATATCATCAGATCTGGATGGATGAAGAAGATGCCGAGAAAACAAATTTTATTACACTGTGGGGGGTGTACTGCTATAAAATGATGTTGTTTGGTCTGAAGAATGCTAGGGCCACTTATATGAGGACCATGAAAACTATTTTCCATGACATGATACACCAGGAGATAGAGGTATATGTGGATGACATCATAATCAAATCCAAGAAAAGTATAGATCACATAGCGGACTTGAGGAAATTCTTTGATCGGCTAAAATGTGCCTTAGGGGTCCCCACAGGAAAGTTGTTAGGATTCATCGTCAGCCGCCAAGGAATTGAGCTAGACTCATCGAAGGTTAAGGCCATCTAGGATTTGCCACCTCCAAAGAAAAAGAAAGACGTGATGAGTTTCTTAGGGCGTCTCAATTATATCAGCCGCTTCATAGCACAATCGATCGTAATATGTGAGCCAATTTTCAAAATGTTAAAGAAGGATACCGTAACAAGTTGGACTGAAGACTACTAGGAAGCTTTTGACAAAATTAAAGAATACTTGTCCACACCGCCAGTCCTGGTCCCATCAGAACCTAGTAGACCACTTCTACTCTATCTCTCCGTACTAGATGAGGATTTCGGTTGTGTCTTGGGACAACACGACGAGACGGGAAGGAAGGAACATGCCATATATTATCTGAGTAAGAAGTTCACACCCTACGAAGCACGGTATTCTTTGTTGGAACGCACCTGCAGTGCTTTGACCTAGATAGCTCAGAAACTGAGGCACTACTTATGTGCCTTTACCACATATCTCATATCAAGGATGGATCCTCTGAAGTACATCTTCCAGAAGCCCATGCCTACAGGGAAGTTAGAAAAATGGAAAATATTGTTGAGTGAATTTGACATCGTCTATGTGACTCAGAAGGCAGTTAAGGGACATGCATTAACAAATAATCTTGCAGAAAATCATGTAGGAGGAGAATACGAACCAGTAAAAACATATTTTCCTGATGAATAAGTATCATTCGTAGGAGAAGATATCGCCGAAGCCTACGATGATTGGAGAATCTTTTTCGATGGAGCCGCATATTTCAAAGGAGTGGGTATTGGAGATGTTTTGGTATCAGAGACAGGTAAAATTTATCCAGTGTCTGTGAAACTTAGATTTCCATGCACCAATAATATGGCAGAATATGAGGCTTGCATATTGGGGATCAATTTGGCCATTGACATGAATATCCAGGAATTACCGGTAATTGGTGATTCAGATCTTCTGGTACATTAGGTGCAGGGAGAGTGGGCTACAAGGAATACCAAGATATACCACACACACACACACACACACACACACACACACACATATATATATATATATATATATATATATATATATATATCATGTGAAAGAGATGATGAAGAGGTTCACGAAGATAGAATTCAGACATGTCCCGAGAATCCAGCATGAGCTTGCACATGCACTGGCCACTTTGTCCTCCATGATATAGCATCCGGACAAGAATTTCATCGACCCAATTATGGTAAGGATTCATAATCCATCAGCTTACTGCGCTCATGTTGAAGAAAACACAGATAGGAATCCATATGTCACGACCCAAAATCCAAAAGGTCGTGATGGCGCCGGACATCATTGTCAGGCAAGCCAATCATTAATTAATCAAAATAAATTCCTCTTTAACATTTATGAAGAAGAATTTCCTTACAATTTACTACATATTAACTAAATAAAAACCTATTAAGTAAAACAATAGTTTATATATTACACTTTAGCAAATATATCCCAACAGATATCCCAGAACCCGGTGTCACAAGTACATGAGCAATTTCTAAGAATTAATACAATCACTACTAAGCCTATCCGAAATACAAATTGGACAAGGAAATTCAAAATGAAAATAAATACAGTACGAGGGAGACTGTGTCAGCTGTGGATGATGCACAGACTAAGTCTCCAGATGATGCAGCTCGCCTAACTCTCTGAATCCTCCACATTGCCATGAAAGTACCTGCGCAATAAAATGCATAACAAGCGTAGCATGAGTACAAAACAATGTGTACTCAGTAAGTCGCCCTCCTAACCTCAGAGAGGTAGTGACGAGAGGTCGAATTAGACACTCACTAAGGGCCACCAAATTAATTAACAACATAAGATGAACACGGTAGGCATGTAAAGGTAGCAACGAAGCAATACATATAAGGCACTGAAATCCAATTAAATACTGGGAATAAACAGACACTTACCACTTCCTCAATATTTTCCAAAATATCTTAAATAAACAATTTCGTCTTTGTTTTCCCCCAAATATCATAAATCAACAGTCACTTCTTTATTTTCACCAAATATCACTTCAAAAATCATGAAAAAAACCTTTAACAATTTAGCATGCGCATACGGGATAAGGACAACCGGCCTGAGCAGTCATAATAATCAACTCTGTGCACAGCCGAGGATCGAACAACCTGTACCAAAAGTGCACCTCTCAATAAAATACTCATGTCTATGCACTGCCGAGGATCGAACGGCCCGTACCAAAAGTGCATCTCTCAATATAATAATCATCTCTGTGCACTTCCAAGGATATGAACGGCCCGTCCCATAAGTGGACCTCTCAATATAATAACCATGTCTATGCACTGCCGAGGATCGAACGGCCCGTACCAAAATTGCATTTTAAATCCGCCGTGGCGTACGGTCCGCTCCCATGAGAGTGGGGGAAATAACACTCCGCTCGCGGAATGTAAATTGCAAAGCGGTGACATGCAGTCATGCACAATCAACACTCCACCTCGACTACGTTTGGAAAATAATACTAAAGTAAATGAAAAATTTCTCTTTTGAAAACCACAAAATAGTATTTGTACCCTTTTATTTCGAAATTCACTTGCCAAGTCTTTTTATAATGTTTAATAACATAACCTTATCCAGAAACACAATTTCCCGCGAAGGAAATCAATTCTCTTTTTAGATGCTTAAGAAAATAAACTCTTATCTTCTGTAGTCATTCAATTACAATTTCAATTATATTAGCAGTTTAATATTACAGACAAGATCACAGGTACAACAGATAAGGCATGCTAGTGGGTCCTAGGCTACCCGGACATGGCATAATAGTAGCTACGCATGGACTCCCATCACCTCGTGCATATGTAGCCCCTGCAGATAGTCATACATAATTAATTAGTTCACCTAGGGGGACAATTCCCCCTCACGAAGTTAGAAAGAAGACTTACCTTGCTCCGAAGTTCCAATACCGGCTTCCAAGCCCTTCCGACGACTTCAACGGACGCACATCGCCCCAAAACTATCCAAATAATGGCAAACCAAGGAAAACATACTGTAATACTTGCAACCATTCCAAATTATATAATTTCTCAGCCCCGCTTAGTGAAATGACACAAATGCCCTGAGGCCTACGTTCCCGGAATCCGAAATTTCTCAAAGATATAACCTACCCATAGCTCCACTAGTTAAAATATACAATTTACTCTACATTCCATGCTCAAATTCGTGGCTAAAATTCCGAATTACCATTTTCTAGGTTTCTTTAAGATTTCCCAATTTCCTACCAAATTCCATGTCTAGTCCATGCATATAATCTTGTATTTAATTCAAAAACTTGAAGAAATTGCCTTACCTTACGATCCTTGATGAAATCCTCTCCTTGAAGCTCCTCAAAATCACCCATAGAATATGAAAATAGGTGGAGAAATGACCAAATTATCGCTTAAAACAATCTGCCCAGGCCCATGTTCCGCACCTGCGGTCCCCTTATCGCAACTGCGCCTCCGCAGGTGCGCCCAAATCCCCCGCACCTGCGGCCTCCTTGGCTCCAGCCCAAATTCGCACCGCGGTGCCCTTAGCCACACCTGCGGCGAAAGCCTCGCAGGTGCGGTTACACCAGATGACATCAACCTTCAGCTTTCTTCAACTTCAATTATTGATCCGTTAACCACCCGGAATCCACCCGAGGCCCTCGGGACCCTGTCCAATTATACCAACCTGTTCCAAAACATAATGCGGAATTGCTCGAGGCCTCAAATCACATCAAACAACATCGAAACCACGAATCGCACCCAAATCCTAACTTTATGAACTTAGAAATTTCCAACTTCTACATCCGATGACGAAACCTATCAAATAGCGTCTGATTTACCCCAAATTTTGCACACAAGACATATTCGACATTACTGACCTCCTCCAACTTCCGGAATCGTATTCCGACCTCGATATCAAAACTTCCACTTGCGGTCAGATTTCTCAAAAACCCTCAAATTTCTATCTTTAGCCAAATGACTTCAAAATGACCTCCAGACATCCGAATTCACTTCATATTGCGCTCCCAACTCCAGAATCACCATACGAAGCTATTCCCAGAATCGTAATCCCAAATAGACATCAATATCACTGAAATGCACTTCGGGCCAAACTTAAGAAAATTTTTCAAAAATGCTGACTTCCACAATATATGCCGAAGCTCTCCCGTGTTATCCAAAACCCGATCCGGACACACGCCCAAGTCCGAAATCATCATACGAACCTGCTGGAACCTTGAAATCCCGATTCGGAGGTCATTTACTCAAAATTCCAATCTTAGTTGATTCTTCCAACTTAAGGCTTCTGAAATGACAATTTTTATTTCCAAATCAACTCTAAACTTTCCGAAATTCAATTCCGACCACACCTACAAGTCATAACACCTTAAATGGAGCTGCTCACGACTTCAAACCGTCGAACGACGCGCTAGAGCTTAAAACGATCGGCCGTGTCGTTACATTCTCCCCCACTTAAACAGACGTTTGTGCTCGAACGTGCTAAGAACTGCTCTGGAGTTATCTGAAATCACTGTTTAACACCCTGAGCAGTTGCCCGTGCTACCACAACCGATTTGAGTACATTAGCTTGATCAAATGTGAAGATTCCTCCTTTTATCCATATAATAAGTTCAGAACCTAGTTCCAATACCTGAAATTTTCTCTGCCAGGCCTAGTTTCAATATATAAACACTATACCGATTACAACACAACATACCGGAACATGACTGCATACCTTTTTTGAATCAGCATCATGCACTGCATAACTCATTATCTGACCACAATGACACTTCGTCAACCTTTATAGCCAAAATTCCACGAATCTGATGCTCCCAATGCACCTCATAACAAATAGGCATACACCCTGCTATAATGCTGACGATACCACCACAACAGAGGAAATGTGCATTAAATTCGTGCCCAACTACAGAGTTAACAAATCCTTGAATACCTCATCCTGACTAGAATCATCACCTCATTATGAACCCGAATAATAGTATTTGTTTTTTTTAATATACACTTCACATAACCTTATCACACTGATCCCTGATCCGATAATCCCGTCTCACCCAGTATGAACTGTTCAGACAACAAATCACCCCAAACATGACCAGCAGTCTCACATGATACCACATTGCGCCAATAGGCCATAACTCGAACATGATAAATAAGAAATGACTCAGGAAGGGACTATTCCACTCACATAACTAATATGAACTTTTCTCAGAAATTAGGAAATAAAACATAAGAAAAATAAAAACATATTAACCCTTCTCATCATCACACTGTTGCGGCGTGCAACCATATCTAAATAACATACCTGTGGCGGCGTGCCACCCGATCCAAATAACATAAAATTCACGTAAGAAAATATACACAGAGCTGGAGTGCTCACTATTACACAAATTACTGAATATCGATCATAAGCATGCTACGTGCATAATACCATCATGGGGAGGCTGATAAAGCCATATGCTTACAAAACTCAAGCACAATTGAGGTGCGATATGTATATATATATATATTTACACTCTGGACCTCAAGAGTCGTCCTTCTCACATAACATCATCACTACGCGGGACCTCAACACATAAGAAATTATCAAGCCGTTTCACAACTCACACGACACAATAATAACAACACATGAGTTTGACGAAGACGGAACAATCACCTGATATCCCAACACCCCTCTTTGAGGAGCACTATACCGAAATGAACATGCTTGGCTCATACGGAGCCCATAGTCATATTTAAATCCATCCACAAACACCGAGTCTACCTTGCTCGCACCAAACTAAGCTAATAGTTTTTCCTGGGTCCACATTAACCCACTTTCTCTCATAATACGCGAGAACAACCATCATAGCCGGGACAAACACCCCACAATCCACCACTGGCTATACTACGCTGTAAGATAAAGCAAGAACCCATAAGCAGGGTACAAAGCCTCCTCAACCGAATATCAATCTTAGGTGACACTGAAGATAACACCAGTTTACTCTGAACTTTAAAATCCTTTTTTCTTGCTCTTCCGAGCTCATGACATTCTTATTAACACCGAACTGCAATCTCGATTCTTACTCCCAGTTAAATACTACTTACCGCCCCTAACATGCCAATATGAGGTAGCGCAAGAATTCCATCATAACTTCTGAACCACCAATAGGGTGAACACTTCATCATACAAAAACCTCTTACTTAACTCAATTAAAGAGAACCATAACAACACACGAGGGAATTCCCACGATCACCCAACAGGCAAATCCTTAAGTAGTAGCCTATACCACTGTAACCCTTCCGGGATCCGCCTATACTTGACAGGCCATAGCACTCAAATGCTCCCACATGGAATCCATTATGACGATCGACCAGCCCCGCACACACCGGCACAAACCACAAGCATAACTTAAGCACACCGAAGGAACTGACCGCTGCCGAAAATGTGCCATTTCAATCATGGCTAATCAATCTATTTGCTTTTAATCATCTTAAATTGCTTCAGGAATAATAGCAACTTCTTTCAACTCATATAAAACTCAACCCTCACTCATCCCGAGTGACTTTGATTCACGAGACTCTGCTGCCTCAATCCCGCAACCTGTCTCATACCCTCCTGATAATCTTTCTACAATCCGAAGTTTATTTCTCTCACCCCTCCAATATTATCCTGCATGCTGAAACATGTCATAGAACATTGCAACCATCCTCCTTTTTCTCAGAAATTACTCTGCAAAAGCTCGATTCCCGATCATACTACTGCCTGAAACCCTTAAATGCCTCATTCTTAACTTTTGAATTCACTAGGACCGCTATTGAGAGTCACCCGCTCTGACTGGCCCCGAATACAATCAACTCTAAGGCTCCTCTAGCACCCGAACACCCTTTTCCTTGAAGCACGTGACTGAGTCACTACCCTGGAAACTCCCCTATGCCTTAAGCAAAATTCTGAATCTTCCAAAGCCTAACCTTGGCCCGACAGGGCCAACTTTTGCACACATTCATCAAATCCCACGCATAATCACCATTTTACTCCTTTCCCTTAGCTGAAACAATTTTACAACATGCCGACAATTAGCAACCCTATGAGAAGACAAACCTACAACCCAACTGTAGATGGTGGGACTCCCCCACTTAGCCTGAAGCTACTCCTTGCACCACTCTAGACCCTGCCGAGATCCTTTCTCCTTTGATGGCACGATCTTTCTCAACCAATCCGTCCAAATTCTTCCAAACTCTCTTGCTAGCACTCCCTAAATACTCAAATTCCCTAGCATCATTCAAACATTCCGCCCCCTACCAAATAGCCACTAGAACCCTTCACCGCGACTTGCCAACCATGCCACCGCTAACCTATTCACAGGAGATAACCCGCGGACACCTTCCAACGATGCTGAAATGCACGTTCTCTGCGACTTCAATACCCCATCCTACGCCCTGCTTCATTTACCAACTTTACTAGTCCGTCTGCTCGTCATGGACATCCATTAAATGCGCGTCAATATCTTTAAATTCCAAGCTATGCTGCCGCTCCCCCACTTTGCGACTGCTCGACTTCCGCTTCTTACACCTAGCCTCCTATAAATGGAACCACCGCCTAGCCTCACCTCAGGACCATTCTTTGTAGCTCTTAAACCAGCAGATCGCCACGACTTTAAGCTCTCCGAAGATCACCTTTCTCTAGCTTCCTTCATTATCAACACTTATCCAGTACTGAACCACCACACCTTGCGGTCTCTACTAACCACATTCTTTAATACTCCTTCTCAATACTCTGACCTTATGCAATCGAAGAAACCATAGCACCGACAAACTTAACACATTCCATTCGATAGATGACGACGATGACATGTTACAGGTGCATATCCCACCTCACTTGAAGACACCAAGTCTTACTACTTTATCAAACCCAACCGGACCATTCATAACCCAAATGCCTTCCCCCTGCAGGAAGTAAAATACCGAAATCTCGAAATCACACTCTAAGAAGACCTCCCCTCAAACTATTCATCACTCCCAACGTATGTGAAAAAATTCTATCTTCATATCTACATCACACGATAACCAATCACAAGCATCATCACTACCTGAGCATATCCTTAACGCTTTTAGAAACATAGCTACTGAGCTGAAACAACACATTATTCTTTTGCAGGGCCAAAACAACAGCCACAACCAATTACACATGGAAACATCTCGACTTACAGCCGTTGCACCACTTCAATTCCTCAAATTCCTGATTCATAGCAAGCGCTCGCGACGCGTAAGATTATGTAGGAATAAACATAGGCATAATCCTCAAAATAAAAATAAATACAGTGCGGGGGAGACTCTGTCAGCTGCGGATCACCTCTGGATGATGCAGCTCGCCTAAGTCTCCGAATCCTCCACATTGCATGAAATTACCCGTGCAATAAAATACATAGCAAGTGGAGCATGAGTACAAAAAAAACGTGTACTCAGTAAGTCGCCCGCCTAACCCTAGAGGGGTAGTGATGAGAGGTCGAATTAGACACTCACTAAGGGCCATCAAATTAATCAACAGCATAATATGAACACGGTAGGCATGTAAAGGTAGCAAAGCAGCAATACATATAAGGCACTGAAATCCAAGTAAATACTGGGAATAAATTGACAGTGACCGCTTCCTCAATATTTTCCAAAATATCTTAAATAAACAATTTCTTTTTTGTTTTCTCCCAAATATCATAAATCAACAGTCATTTCTTTAATTTCCCCAATATCTTATCACTTCAAAAATCATAAAAAAATATTTTTAACAATTTAGCATGCGCATACGGGATAAGGACAACCGGCCTGAGCCGTCATAATAATCAACTTTGTGCACTGCCGAGGATCGAATGGCCCGTACCTAAAGTGCACCTCTTAACTAAACACTCATTTCTATGCACTGCCGAGGATCGAACGGCCTGTAGCAAAAGTGCATCTCTTAATATAATAATCATCTTTGTGCGCTGCCGAGGATCGAAAGGCCCGTCCCATAAGGGCACCTCTAAATATAATAACCATGTCTATGCACTGCCGAGGATGGGACGACCCATACCAAAAGTGCATTTTAAATCCGCTGTGGCGTACGACCCACTCCCATGAGAGTGGGGGAAATAACACCCTGCTCGCGGAATATAAATTGTGAAGCGGTCACATGCAGTCATGCACAATCAACAGTCCATCTCGACTACGTCGGGAAAAAAAATACTCATGTAAATGACAGATTTCTCTTTTGAAAACCACAAAATAGTATTTGAACCCTTTTATTTTGAAATTCACTTGCCAGGTCTTTTTATAATGTTTAATAACATAACCTTATCCGGAAACACATTGCCTGCGAATGAAATCAATTCTCTTTTTAGATGCTTAAGAAAATAAACTCTAATCTTCTTTAGTCATTCAATTACAATTTCAATTATATTAGTAGTTTAATATTACAGACAAGATCATAGGTACAACAGGTAAGGCATGCTAGTGGGTCCTAGGCTACCCCGACATGTCCTAATAGTAGCTACACACGGACTCCCGTCACCTCGTGCATACGTAGCCCCCGCAGATAGTCATACATACTTAATTAGTTCACCTAGGGGGACAATTCCCCCTCACGAAGTTAGAAAGGAGACTTACATTGCTCCGAAGTTCCAATACCGGCTTCCAAGCCCTTCGGGCGAATCCAACGACGCACATCGCCCCAAAACTATCCAAATAATGGCACACCAATGAAAACATACTCTAATACTTGCAACCATTCCAAATTATATAATTTCCCAACCCCGCTTAGTGAAATGACCAAAATGCCATCGGGCCCACGTGCCCAGAATCCGAAATTTCTTGAAGATATAATCTACCCATAGCTCCACTAGTTCAAATATACAATTTACTCTACATTCACTCAAATTTGTGGCTAAGACTCTGAATTACCATTTTCTAGGATTCTTTATGATTTCCCAATTTCCTACCAAATTCCATGTCTAATCCATGCATATAATCTGTATTTAATTCAAAAACATGAAGAAATTACTTACCTTACGATCCTTGACGAAATCCTCTCCTTGAAGCTCCTCAAAATCGCCCATAGCATATGAAAATAGGTGGAAAAATGACTAAATTCTTGCTTAAAAACAATCTGCCCAGGCCCATATTCCGCACATGTGGTCCCTTTATCGCACCTGCGCCTTCGCAGGTGCGCCCAAATCTCCCGCACCTGCGGCCTCCTCAAAATTCGCACGGCGCCCTTAGTCGCACCTGCGGCCAAAGCCTCGCAGGTCCGGTTACACCAGATGACATCAACCTTCAGCTTTCTTCAATGTCAGTTATTGATCTGTTAACCACCCGGAATCCACCCGAAGCCCCCGGGACCCCGTCCAATTATACCAACCTGTTCCAAACCATAATGCGAACTTGCTCGAGGCCTCAAATCACATCAAACAACATCAAAACCACGAGTCACACCCAAATCCCAACTTTATGAACTTAGAAATTTCCAACTTTTACATCCGATGCCGAAACCCATAAAATCACGTCCGATTGACCCCAAATTTTGCACACAAGACATATTCGACTTTACGGACCTGATCCAACTTACGGAATCGTATTCCGACCTCGATATAAAAACTTACACTTCCGGTCAGATTTCTCAAAAACCTTCAAATTTCTATCTTTAGCCAAATGACTTCAAAATGACCTCCGGACATCCGAATTCACTTCCGATCGTGCTCCTAACTCCAGAATAACCATACAAAGCTATTCCCAGACTCAGAATCCCAAACGAACATTAATATCACTGAAATGCACTTCGGGCCAAACATAGGAAATTTTTTCAATAATGTTGACTTCCATAATATACGCCGAAACGCTCCCGTGTTATCCAAAACCCGATCCGGACATATGTCCAAGTCCGAAATCATGAACAAACCTGCTGGAACCTTCAAATCCCGATTCGGAGGTTGTTTACACAGAATTCCAATCTTAGTTGATTCTTCCAACTTAAGGCTTCTGAATGAGAATTTTCTTTCCAAATCAAGTCTAAATTTTCGTAATTCAATTCCGACCACACCTACAAGTCATAATGCCTGACATGGAGATGCTCACGACTTCAAACCGCTGAATGACGCACTAGAGCTCAAAATGACTGGTCGGGTCATTACACCATAATTCCACGATATGAAGTACTTTGCAAAAGGAGAGTACCCGGAGCATGCAAATCATACACAGAAACGCACACTCCGAAGATTGTCCAACCATTTCTTCCAAAGTGGAGGAATTCTGTACAAAAGGACTCCAAACCTAGGGTTATTATAGTGTATCGATGCCAAGGAAGCTTCCAAAATACTCGAAGAGATACACGCTAGAACTTGCGGACCACACATGAATAGTTTCATTTTAGCCAAGAAGATACTGAAGGAAGGTTATTGTTGGATGACTATGGAAACAGACTGCATGAGGTATGTCCAGAAATGTCATCAGTGTCAAATACACATAGATATGATACGGGTGCCGCCAAATAAACTTAATGCAACGAGTGCACCTGGGATTTTGCTGCTTGGGGAATGGATGTCATCGGACCAATCGAGACCTCCGCTTCAAACGGGGAAAATTTCATTTTAGTGGGCATAGACTACTTCACAAAATGGGTTGAAGCTGCATCCTACAAAGCTGTAACCAAGAAAGTCGTTGCAGATTGTTAGAGATCGTATTGTTTGCCGATTCGGGGTGCAAGAATCCATCATCACCGACAACGCCGCCAACTTCAACAGTGAATTAATGAAAGCTATGTGTGAAACCTTCAAAACCAAGCATAAGAATTCCACAGCATAGCGGCCTCAAATGAATGAAGCCGTGAAGGCTGCCAACAAGAATATCAAGAAGATATAGAGAAAGACGATAGAAAATCACAAGTAGTGGCATGAGAAATTACAATTTGACTTATTGGGATACCGTACCACAGTCCGCACATCGACCGTGGCAACTCCTTATTTGCAAGTCTACGGTACTGAAGTTGTCTTTCTTGCCAAGGTTGAAATTCCTTTCTTAAGAATTATACAAGAAGCTGAACTCAGTGATGCAAAATGGATAAGAAGTCGCTACAAGCAATTAGCCCTCATTGATGGGAAAATAATGAACACAGTGTGTCATGGTCAACTTTATCAGAACAAAATGTCCAGAGCTTTCAACAAAAGGGTCAAACCTATACAGTTCGCACCGGGGAAGCTGGTGCTGAAACGGATCTTTCCGCATCAGGATGAAGCCAATGGGAAATTTTCACCCAATTGGCAAGGGCCCTACATGGTTCACTGAGTGCTAACAGGAAGAGCCCTCATACTTGCGGAAATGGACGGAGAGATTTGAAAAAAGCCTATCAAATAAAACACGGTCAAAAGATATTATGTTTAGAATGATTGTATTTCTTTATCTGATGTAATTGAACTATGCTTGACTTGATTCCCGTTTAAGAGGGGATACGTAGGTAGCCCTGTGGGTTCGATCACAGTTCAATGAAATTTTTATTTCCCATACAATCAGAAGCTGGGTAGAATTTTGAAGAGGACCCTAACGTAATCATATGCAGAACGGTCAGAGAATCACCCAAGTAAACTGGGGAATAATTTTGAGTTGGACCCTCAAAATTCTAATACAAGGAAACCAGAATGTCTCCAAATGTGTCACAGTAATTGGTTCATCTAATTGATATTACATATTTTCTAAATAACTAAATTCATCATATGCACGCGTATATTTCAAAAACATTATCTCACGAAATAGCCAGATCTACCCTTGGTGACTCAAGCAGAATTTCAATATGGAGCAAGGCAAAGAAAGTAGGCGAAAACACGAACCAACCTTCCCCGTAAAACTCACGATTTTCCTTTGGATGCAGGAACAAGGATTATTCGCGAATACGTGCACACTTCAGAATCACTATCTTTATAACGAAAAAGATGCCAAGCGCAAACATATTTCCATCTAAGAAATACTCTGCTACTACTTATTATATGTTCATTGTACGAGACTAAGCATTGTCTCCATCTTGCATGAGGCTAAGCCCTACCTCCTCAATTGCATAAGGCTAAGCACTTCCTTTCCCTCAAATAAGACTAAGAATTGTCTCCATTTTGCACGAGGCTAAGTCCTGCCTCCTTTATTGCATAAGGCTAAGCGTTGCCTTTCCCTTACATGAGACTAAGCATTTTCTCCATTTTTGCATGAGGCTAAGCCCTGCCCCCTTAATTGCATAAGACTAAGCACTGGCTTTCCCTTGCATGAGACTAAGCCCTACCTCCTTAATTGCATAAGGCTACGCGCTGCCTTTCCCTTGCATGAGACTAAGCATTGTCTCCATTTTTCATGAGGTTAAGCCCTGTCTCATTAATTATATAAGGCTAAGCACTGCCTTTCCCTTGAATGAGACTAAGAATTGTCTCCATCTTGCATGAGGCTAAGCCCTGCCTCGTCAATTGAATAAGGCTAAGCACAACCTTCCCCTGAATGAGATTAAGCATTGTCTCCATCTTGCATAAGGCTAAGCCCTGCTTCCTCAATTTCATAAGGATAAGCACTGCCTTCCGTTGCATGAGACTAAGCATTGTCTCCATTCTTGACTGAGGTTAAGCATTGCCTTCCCTTGCATGAGACTATGCACTATCTCTCCTTACATAACCACAAATGCTATGCTCTACCTTGGGGCTAAGCTCTGCCCCGATCTTACACAAGACTAAGCTCTGTCTTGTTTCACTTCGCATAACCAAGCATCATGTATTTGCATCTCATGGGCTGAAATGTCGCCATTTTGTCCGAAGGCATCATAGTCCGAAGGCATCATCTTCATAGCCGAAAGACAACATGCCATGGCCTGAGGATCTCCCAATATTGCACATCATTATTCAAAGCCATCATGGTTAAGAGGCACCATCCTCATGAACCGAGAACATCATTTCATGGATTGTGAATCCCCTATCTCACGGTTCATGGCCCGGGACGTCATGGTCTAAGGAAATAATCCTCGCCGTCCAAAGATGACCTCCATGGTCCAAAGGGAATTTGCATCATGTTTAAATTCTCGCAATAATCCATATATATTTGCATGCATCGTGTTATCTTTATGCTGATTTAATCATCTAAACTTATCATTTCTACAAACATGATGTTTAAAATATTTTTCAGTGCATTTTTTATAATTACCTTTGAATTTTAGGGCTAATTGCACATTTAATAGCCCATATTTGTAATAATAGCCCATTGCATGTATAATTACATTATTTATGCAGAAAATGACTTTTTGTATTTTTCTCATGTTAAATAATTAATTTTCAATCATTTTAGTGCACAAATGATATTTTTGTTATTTATTAATTACTTTTATAAATTATTTATTTGTTAAATATTGGGTATTTAAAAACTAGCCTAAAAATCCACCTATTTTCGGACCAATTACTGGCCCCAAAATCTAACACCCTAGCCCAAATAAACCCCAGCCCAATCAATTAAACCAACCAAACCCAAGACCCCAGCTAATCGCGGTCGTTGATCTCTGAGATCAACGACCCACATTATTCCGTCCCTTTTATTTACCCTAAACACCCCCTAACCCTAACCATTCTCACCACTCGCCATCCCTTAATCCTCTCTACTCTTTCTTCTTCTCTGAGAAACTGTAGCTGCCACCTCTCAAAACCGTGCCCTAATCTCTTTTCTAATGGGATTTCCCTCTCATCTGCTTACTATATTTGTATGTTTCCGCTATTGGTTGATTCTCCATGGTACTACCTAGTACTTGCCTAAACATGGCAAGTATTACCATTCTGATTCTGTTCGATTGACTCCCATCTCTTGAATTTGGACGATATTCCGTCTATACACGTTTATTCTACACCGTGTGAGTCCGATTTTGTTTATATTTTGTTGATTCTCACTTACCCTAAAACTAGGGTTTATAGATTTACTTCAAAATTGGTTCAAGTCTTTGATTTTGAGTATTATCTTGTCTATATTCGTCCTATTATGCGTGACTTTGATTTTCTTTTGTTTAGATTCTGCCGACTTTTCACTTGCCTTAAAAGTTAGGGTTTTCAGATCTTTTTTTTTCTTAATTAGTTCCATTCACTGATTTTGGTGCTATTGGTGTCTCTATTCATCTTTGTGTGTGAATATTCTGTTAATATTTTGTTTTTCCTAAAATTAGGGTTTACTTTTTTTTTCCCCCTAAATCCGATTTTATTTGATTCTGCATGATAAAACTCCCTTATTTGTGTTTTATTTTACACTCTTCCTTGTTTACTTGTTCGATCTCTGTCACTATATAAACCCCTCCCCATTTTCCTTTAGGACAGATAGGGGGAATCTCTAGAATCTCACTAAAACTTTAAAGCCTTACTCTAATATTTCGTCATTATCCCGTTCTATACTTTGGTTCTTGGCCGTCTGAAAGCCAATGCCACTAATTTATGGGTTCTTTCTTCTCATCGATGTTCAGAACACTGTGGACATTTATTCTCTCTTGTATTTTCGCTTGGCGGGTGAGTTACTAAACCTTTGTAATTTTGTTCCTATGTATCTGCAATTTGCATGTGTCTTGACTTTTGGAGTTCGTTAGTTTAATGAGTTTTGTGGGTTGTTTTGTGTGCGATTCTGTCTATTTTATTCCAATTTTTAGGTTTCCTTAACATTTAACTTCATGATGTTGATATCTCAAAGCATGTCTAAACTTGATTTGAGTAAATTGGATTTTTCTCAAGTCTAATTAGCCAATGTGTTATGAACTACTGTTGTGTGTGACCTTTGCACTTGTTAGCATCTCTTTGGTGTTTAATTATGCATAAGGTTATCCATTCCGTTATTCGAAAATGCTCCATCTACATAATTTAGACTTCCTTTAGTTAATTGGTCTATTCGGTCAAACCCAAATTCTTACACTTACTGTATGAAATGCGTTTATCTTCCCTTTCTGTTATGCATCTCTATAATGGAAATCTTGCATATGTAGTATGTTTTAATTCTATGTCAAGATCATGTTCTATCAACCATTACTAGTTCCTAGTTATTATACCCCTCAACGTATTTTGGCTCACTTGATTCACTAGTAGTTTTCATAATTTGTGCTTCCCTACCATGTCCAAATGTTGTTCGACTGCCTGATGTGAAGTTAACATGGCTATCTTATGACACTAGGATATATGCTTAGCATAACTTGGACTTTCAGGTTTTTACTTATTTGGTATTATGTATCTGTGCATGATGATCTTTGTCAATCCTACCTACTGGTTATTTTCCTAACTCTGTCAATATGTGACTGCCTATGTGCTAAGTGTTGAACTTGTTTCTAAGTCTTTACTAAGCTTGTTTTTAAATCTTGTGACTTGTTCGATTATCTGCTCTATATGCTCAATTTGGTCATGTCTGTTTAAACTATATGTTTATTCCTCAATTCCTGTCTCTCAATCTTGGTCCACTCTCTTTCACTTGTTACCTGGGCTCTTTTGAGTTTTTATTCTTAGCCAGATGAAAGCCAAGGCTACTTAAGTTCTACCATTTGACCTCTCTAGTGTGGGCACTGCTCGGTGTCCAATATGGTTAATTGATTAATATGTTGTTGTTCACTTAATAAACATGCCTATAGGATCTAAAATCAATCTTAATTATTGATAATAAAAATCATGCCTATCGGGTCTGAATTCAGTCTTAATCATTCCTGCTCGCTTCCTTTAAGTGCTAATGTTGAACTCTCAACACCGTATCATTGCCACTATTAGAAAGCATGCCTATAGGATCCAACTAAGCAATTCTGAATATTCTCATGTGGTTACCATCTCCAATTACTGCATAAATCACATAGATATTGTGCCTATAGGTTTAACCTCTTATAATCTATAATCAGTAGGCAACTGCATAGTCACTTAGAAATCGTATTTAAAAATGGTACCTCGCGTATGAAGTTGTCTCCATATTCAAATCCAGAATCACATAGAGACCATGTCTATAGGATTTAATGACTTTAACTTGTCTAAAATCTGCAACTGTCGAACGCCAATTTGTTTGCGTCAATTTGTTGTCTAAATGCGGAGGCTAAATTGAGCCCTTATTTGATTTTACATGAAAGTCCAACTTGTTTTGTATGTCGCCTAGTCTTATCATTTTTGAGAAACCTAAGTTATGTTTGGAACCGTCCAAGATAGAGGTCCAAACGCCTCCTGGACTATAGGTATGGGAAGGGTAGTGCACGCATAAGGTACGATTTAGAATCAATTAGTGCGCTTTAGGTAAACAAATTAAAGATAGTGATCGGGTAGCAGGAGATGATAGTCTGTGCCTGCCGAATAATACGAGTAACATTCCACCTCGAAGGAGTTACGAAATATTATTTATGTTGCACGGGGTGATCCTTTAAGCTAAAAAACGTAGGACCCCCCACCTTGCCTTAAAATCAATTATTTTTATTTGCCCAATTTTATCTTTCCTATTTATTTGGACTAATTCATATAATTCGAGGTCGGCCAGGACCCACAGTTATGGACCTCGAGGAATGCCTAATACCTTCTTATCGAGGTAATTTGATCCGTTACCCAATCTTTGGTGATGCAAACTGGTTAAACCAGAGCTACTTGCAAATAGGTGTAACACACGTCAAACTCGTTAGGTGGTGACTCTCTCTTTTAACCCCTCTTCCTTGAAAGAGATGCCATGTGTCAAAACCCAATTTCGCGAGAAAAAAGGGCGCGACACACGCCCGTGCTGGTGCTGGGGGCTGAAGGGAGACCCGAGCACCGGGATAACTAGAAGAAGGACCTGCCATAGACGAACCCTGGCCCGATGGATCACGAGAAGAACTTTGCGCTTGGAGGGCACCAATAGATGAACGACCCTGTTGATAACTGTGAGAACCATGGCCAGATGATGTACCACGGTAACTAGGCGAGCTGTCTGAGCATGCCCGAATGGACAGCCTCTATCGTGCTAGAACTGACTCCTAGATGGAGCACCACTGAATCTACCATGTCCACAAGGCTTCTTGGACTCTCTCTCAATCCTCTCCTGACCGCGAACCATCTCAATATGCCGAGCAATGTCGACATCCTCATTAAAAGTAGCACCAGACACTCTCTCTCAGGTCATACACAATCGAAGCTGAAAAGTGAGGCCATCTATAAATATTCTGATCCTCTCTCGGTCTATGGGAACCAAACAGATCGCATGACAGGCCAACTCAGAGAATCGCATCTCATAATGTGTCACAGAAATATCACCCTGACAAAGCTTCTCAAATTATATGCGCAGCTCCTCTCTGCGAGATTGAGGCACAAAATTCTCTAGAAAGATCACGAAGAACTGCTGCCAAGTAAGGAGTGTGGTGCCAACCAGCCTACGCCTCTTGTAAGCCTCCCACCAACTGAATGCGGCCCCAGAGAACTGGAAAGTAGTAAATGGGACCCCAGTTGTCTCCAGAATACCTGTTGTACGGAGAATCCTCTGACACTTATCCAAGAAACCCTGTACATCCTCACGCTCTACACCACTGAAAAATGGAGGCTAGAGTTTCCCAAACCTCTCCAATCTATGTTGCTCATCCTCGGGCATAACAGGAATTACATAGTCCTGAGCAGCTGCAACTGGCTGGGCTAGTGGTGCCCCTGGTGTCTGGAGTCCCTGAACAACCTGCTCCGGTGTGCGGCGACGGAAGTCTGAGTACCTCCCCCAGCTTGATATGTGGATGCGGTCGTAAAAATAGATAATTCCTGAGCAAGACTAGTGCATACTGACAACATCTGAGCTAGGGCCTCCTGAAGGCCAGGAATCACAATAGGCACAGGTGGTGCCTGAGCTGGTCCTGCTGGAGCATCAGCGACTAGGACCTGGTCCTGGTCTAGAGCAACTGGAGGGTCTACAGGTACTTCCCCGACTGTTGTGCAGGCTCCACATCTACTCCTACCACGGTCTCGACTGCGGCCTCAGCCTCTCACGGCCCTGGCTGGTGTTACTGGTGGATGGTCCTCCTGAATGGTAGTGCGAGTCCTCACCATCTGTGAGAGAATTAAATAATAGAAGTTTAGTTACAAGAATCAATAGATTCACACGACAAGAATTCAAGAATTTGAAATTTTTCCTAAGGGTTTTGCAACTTCTCGAAGATAAGTACAGACGTCTCCGTACCGATCTGCAAGACTCTACTAAACCTGCTCATGACCCGTGAGACCTATGTAACCTAGGCTCTGATACCAACTTGTCACGACCAAAACTAACCCTGTCGTGATGGGACCTACCGTGGTACTAGGCAATCCGACACATTACCAAAACAATTCGATATTTCATTTTAAGAGATAATTTCAAAGCTAATCATTATAAAACCTTCATAAAGGAGTTCAAATCAAAATAAAAGTGCAGAAAAGAAAGCCCGACATCGGGGTGTCACTAAGTCATGAAAATTTAAACCATACTAACATCAAAGTTTACATCGTTCCACTAATACCAAAATAGAAAGAAAAGATAATAATAGAGGAGAAATCAAGGGCTGCGGATACATGCAGCTACCTAGTAAGTCTCCGACAACCCAAAGCGCACGGACTCAACGATCTCTGCGAATAGGCTCACCTGAATCTGCACACAAGTTGCAGAGAGTAACGTAAATACTTCCAACTCAGTAAGTAACATAATTAAATAAGGAACTGAGAAAACAAAGCCAAGCTACTCATAGTACAGTTATTTTCAGGAATTTCAAATAAGGAAATTTGGCATGCTTTCAAACCGGTATTTTTTAGAATCAAAATGTTTCAAGCTTATGCGAAACAGTATAAGTCCTTCAAAACATAACAACAACAATGACTAACAACAATGTGAATCAATAAATAGAAGCAATACACAACCTCATAGGGCCTACTCACTCATCTATCTCGACAACTCAATTGCTCGGCTCTCAGCCTCAATACTTACAATCAATGTACGTGCGCTCTCTGAAGGTGTTTAGACTCCGGAGGGGCTCCTACATCCCAAGTTCTATAGTGCAGCAGCGTGCACCCTGACCTAATATTGTTGTGGCGTGCAGCCTGATCCATATATTACTACGGCGTGCAGCCCGATCCAAGTACTGCTACAACATGTAACCGGATCCAAGTACTGTTGCGGCGTGCAGCCCGATCCGATACCATGGACCGAAGGCTTGTTGCGGCGTGCAACCCTATACAATAATTACTAGGGCACATAGTCCAATCCAACATATCTCACACAGCTCTCAACCAGTCACTCAGGTCGTATATCAGTCACTAGCCTCTCCAGCCTCACAAATATCACAATAACAGCCCAAACAGATGATATCACAAGAAATAATCAAATCATAAGGGAGAGCTTAGATAAAATGCATAAGCAAATAGTGACTGAGTACAAGACAGCATCTTAGTAGTCAAAACAACAATTTCACGACCACTACGGATCCCAAGAGTGTTTCCATACAACCCAAGCATGGTTTCTATCATGTAAGGCAGTCAATAACTCGAAAGCAAGAGTGAACAGGTAATAACAAAGCTGTATTTGACTTTACAGTCTACCGGGACGGACCACGTCTCAATCCCACTCGGTTCATACTCACATGCCCGTCACTTAGCGTGTGCGCCACCTCTAAATATCAATATCATATGAATTTTTTGGGGTTTCGTACCCTCAAGACAAAATTTAAGACCTTTACTTATCTCAAACCGAGCAAATCTCTACTCCGCTACGCTCTTGCCCGTCGATTCGGCCTCCAAATGCTCCGAATCTATTCACAACCAGTACAATACCATCAATATACACTAAAGGAATGAATTCCACAAGAAAAATTACCAAATTAGACCAAGAATACGAAATTGGTTCAAACCCGACCCTCGGGTCCATATCTCGAAATCCGACAACAAATTACAAAACTAGAAATCCCATTCACTCATGAGTCCATACTTACAAAATTTATCAAAATACGACTCCATTTGATCCCTCAAATCCTCACCTCAAACTCTCCAAAATCCCAAGCCCTAACCCCTTATTTTTACCCCTAATTTCCACTAATTAAATGATAAAATAACGAGAAATCACCATAAATAGCAGTATTAGAGCTAAAGAAACTTACCTCACTGAAAACCCCTTGAATCTCCCTTAAAAATAAGTCCAAAAGCTCCAAAAACCGACTTGAAGATGGTGGAAATGAAACAACATTCGCGAAGTCCCATTTTTATACTTCTGCCCAGGCCTTTCGCACCTGCGAACCATTTCATTCTTCTGCGCCATCGCACCTGCAAAAATTCCATCGCATGTGCGGAACTCACTTAGAATCCCAGGTTCCGCATCTACGGAAAAAACCTCACACCTGCGGGTCGCGCACCTGCGCGTAACACTCCGTTTTTGCGGAAATTGACCAACTCCGCCTTTCCGCACCTGCGCTCCAGGTCTCGCACCTGCGCTCCAGGTCTCGCACCTGCGAGCTCGCAGATGTGACCACCATCTCGCTCCTTTGTATCCAGACAACCTCAATACTCTTCGTACCTACAAACTCCCACGCACACCTGCGTCCTCGCACCTGCGGCTCCCCTTCCGCAGGTGCAGAAAACACCAGCAGAATCAGCCTTTCTCCTAAACCCATAATAGATTCGTTAACCACCCAAAACTCACTCGAGGCCCTATGGACCCCAACCAAACATACCAACAATTTATATATCAACAGACAAACTTAGACGAACCTTCGTATCGCTCAAAACAACGTCAAAACAAAAATTTACCCTCGAATTCAAGCCTAAGAACTTCTAAACTTCCAAATTCCGCAAACGATGCCGAAACCTACCAAACCACGTCCGAATGATCTCAAATTTTACACACATGTCACAAATGACACTAAAAATCTACTCCAACTTCCAAAATTCCATTCCGACCCCGATATCTAATTTTTCACTGCCGACCAAAATTGCCAAATTCTCAACTTTCTTCAATACAAGCCTAATTCTACCACGGACCTCCAAATCACATTCCGGACGTGCTCCAAAGTTCAAAATCACCTAACAGAGCTAACTAAACCATAAAAATATAAATTCGAGATGTTTACACATAACTCAACATCCAATTGATTTTTCCAACTGAAGCTTCTAAATAGAAGACTAAGTGTCTCATTCCACTCCGGACCCAAACCAACTAACCTGATACATCATAATATAGCCGAAGAACACAAAAGGAATCATAAAGAGGGGAAACATGGCTACAACTCCCGAAATGACCGGCCGAGTCGTTATATTCCTCCACGAGTTGTCACACTCACGAGGTTGAATCCGGCGAGGAGTTTCCTGGCCGAAATAATGTTTCTGGTGAGTTTAGCTTGCTCCAATACTCTCCATTGTATGATATTAGCCGACCTCCATGGATCCACTAGAACATGTTTAATCTTAAAATATATCACATTTAAAGAATTACCAGTGCCTCGTTGTATGGTAGCAACAATCCGTCTGTGTCCTCCTCTTTTAAAGTATGTCTTCCCGATGACTTTTGCTATGCGTTATTGATATTTTTGTCTTCTTTGATGCTGAAAAGGTGACCCCGTTAATCTCATTCCATCTGAAGATCATGTTGATTGTTTGGCGCGGGGGATCTTCTCCTTCTTTCAAGGGTTCCGTGTTGTCTCGGTTATGACCATAATTGTTCTTAGCTCGGTCACTCAAGAATTCTCTAAGATGGCCATTCTTCAGTAATGTTTCCACTTCTTCCCGAAGGTGTTGACAGTTCCATATCCAGTGGCCATTCGTCCCGTGGTAATCACACCACAAGTTAGGATCCCTCTGGCTGGAATCATATCTCATCGATTTTGGTAACCGTGCTTCTTTGATGTTTCTCATGGCCGATACCAACTCCACTATACTGGCATTGAAGTTGTATTATGATAATTTGGGGTAATAATGATCTCGCGATCCTGCAACTTCGTTATCCTGCAGTGATCGATAGTTCCGACCACGGTGTCCTCATGTCAATGGTGAACCTGTCCGATATCCGGAAGCCTCTGATGCGGCCTTTAGTTAATTTGTAGGGAAAAAACCGACCCCTCGAAGTCCTCTTGTCCGCGTCATAATCATCCTTAAATTTTTCCCTTTTCTTTTCTCGTCCTTTGGTCGATGATGGAAAACCAACCTGGTCATCTACGATCCTTATTTTTGATTCGTACTGGTTGTGGACATCCTCCCAGGTCGTTGTTTGAAACTCGAGTAACCTTTCTTTCATTTTTCGGGAAGCATCTGAACTCATCGGATTCAATCCCTTGGTGGATGCTTCAGTCTCCCATTCATCCTGGACAGCCGGGAGAATCATTCTCTCCTTCTGGAATCGGGTAACGAACTCTCGTAGCAACTTGGACTCTCCTTGTGCTATCCCGAATATATCGGCCTTTTTGTCATGTACCTTTCTTTCCCCCGCATGAGCCTTGATAAAAGAATTCACAAGCATTTCAAAAGAATCTATGAAATGATCGAGTAACAGAGAATGCCATGTCAACACTCCGTTCGTGAGGGTTTCTCCAAATTTCTTCAGCAACACATATTCATTTATGTGAGGAGCTAAATCATTTCCCTTTATCGTCATTGTGTATGTGGTAATATTCTCCTGGGTGTCTGAAGTTCCGTCATACTTTGGCACTTGAGTCATTTTGAACTGCTTCGGGATTAGCTCTGGTGCCGCACTTGGCTTGTACGACAATTGTGTATACTTCTTCGACTCCGAGCCTTTCAGCACTGGTGGGCCGCCCGAGATCTTGTCCATGCTGGCGTTCACTTCCCTCATGAACCGAAAAAGTTCATTCTTGAAAGGATCATTCTCATTGTTGAGACCGGATATGTTCCCTTTTTCCCATCGGAGCCAATTTCACCCCTGGAAGTGTTGTTGTCGATCCTCCGCATCGTTTGATTCGTGGGAACCCATGGGAGGAATCAGATCCCCTGATTTTTAGGAATCGAAACTTATGTAGAGTCTTATAATCCTCAAGATATTGGTCACTTAAATTTTTTAGGAAAATAACATCTCAAACAACTACTCTGTCCAGCTTAGGAAATATCATCTCAAACAACTACTCTATCCAACTCCACTGCAAAATCACCAACTCCAACATCCATAGAACAAAACTCACCACTGCTACCATCATCAACCACTATATATAAAATCACCAAACCCAACCACCTCCACGTACGCCCAACCACTATCGACAACCTTCACCCCAGCCAGCAGAGGCGTATCTAGGTTAAGGAGTATGGGTTCACGTGAACCTATACTCCTCTCCCTAAACCATGTATAACAATATCATATTTCTTAAAAATTATTTAAATATATGTATGTGCATTCATGCTCATAGACTCCTATAATGCAATTAATATTGGGTGCACCTATACAAGTGACATTGGCAGTTCAAATCTCACTCCAAACGATCTTGTTTTCGGTATAGAGTGTAGATATGAACGTACTAAAATTTTAAAAAGAATATAATTTTGAACTTATAATTTCAAAAGTGTAGTGGGTTCATGGTAAGAGACTAAAGTTAAACTCGCCAAGTGTAAATTCTAGATCCACCTGTTCAGAATAGTGCACCCATCCTTTTGCAATCTTGGATCCGCCTCTACCAGCCACCACCCCGCAATCACCATTGTCACCATCCTACAACAAAGTGTTCAGATTTAAAGGCAATATTTTAATAATTTTGATATGTATTTAGATTCAAAAATCATAATATTAAAGAAAGAACAGATGAACCAAAATTGTCTTATTTAAGATAGTAGGGATACTGGTGATGATTTACTTATACTACAGTAAACTTTATACATTTTATACCGCAGTAAACTTTATACCGCAGTAAACTTTATACAGCCAGTGACATAATTGGTGCAGTGTCTTACACATATAACGTTCCTTCCCTTTTTCTCATTTTAGTCTCAAGTTATTTTTGGAATTATACATTTCTCATTTTAGTCTCAAGTTATTTTTGGAATTATACATGCACCTAATTCAAGATTCGTTATTGCTTATTTACGTCTGAGAGAAAGGCTCGGAAACCAGAGCCTGCTATTCAGACTCCTTTAAGATATATGGCATGGGCATTTGCTACAAGTATCTTGCATGCATGCCACCATTATAAGTATTCATAGATCATCAAATGATATCACATGATAGATACGTATCTTATTTCAAGTTTAGCCTGATACCACAATAGATTCATTTTGGGGAAAAAATATTTCTATCTTCTTAATTAAGTATTGTTTTAGTAGGGAGCGTTTATGTTGTAGAGAGAGTAGCCACCGGCATCCGAAAATGTAAATCTTTCTAGAATAGTTTTTTTGATCTCCAGGAAGAATTTGAAACCATGGGTGGAGCTAAGGGTGGAAAGTGGGCCGGTCCAGGACCGGGACCGCGGGCAAATGGGCTTCTAGGCTTAAACGGGCCTAACCCGGTTAGAACCGTGTACATGGGCTTGGTTCGGGATTCTTGGCCGGTTCTTCACTTTAGGATCGCTAGGCCTGGGATCGTTTGGGACCGGGATCGGACCGGTCTCAAACGGTCCCAACGGTCAAAATTCAAAAAAGAAATCCCGTAAAGCTTTGAAAAATCTGGCCATTGCCCTTTAATAAATGGTCGTTGGCTATTTACAAAATTTACCATTTAACCCCCAACTTTGTTTTAACCCCAAACTTTATATAATTTCACTTTTTCGTATTTTCAACTATAAATATCCCTTCATTCTTTCGCTTTTTCACAATCTCTCTCTCTAATTTTCTTCTATAATTGCTACTATTGCTTACTTTATTGTTACAATTTGTAAAAACATTGTGAAGTTGGTGAATTGAAGTCCTCAAGTCTTCAATGATAATCAATTTTCAACAAGTTATTCGTTAGTTCGGTAAATTCGTTCAACCTCTTAAGTTTTAATATTATAGTTTTGTTTGTTTTATTTATTTTCTATTGCTTGATTAATTAAAATGGCTTCCTTAAAAAAATATTTAGTAAAAATAAGGGAAAATCCAAGAGTGGCGATTCTAGTGGTCACTATGTTCCTCCTCCACTTCCCTCGGCTCTCCGAAACAAACCCCATATCCGTCCTACACTTACTATGCCTGATAGATATAATAGTTTATTAGAATTTACTAAGAGTCAATTTGCCATAATACTTGAGCTGCTGAAGAATTAAACTATGAATTAATGAATGCTCTTTATTCTAATCCAACTATTGATGAAAATGATGATGAGAAAATAGATTTTGATAAAGCTCAATTGGATGATGATACACCCACTAGTCATGCTCCTAAACTTAACCCAACTAGTGATAATCCAAATGATGCCCCGTCTAATACACCTGTTACCGCTACTTTTTCTAGAAAACGTACCAAACGGACGGAAACAACTCTAGTTTGGCCATTTTTTACTCAACTAATTTTAGAAAATAAGGCTAAGTGTAAAACTTGTGGCAAAGAGTTAGCTTTTAAATATTTTGGATCGGGGGGAGGAGGGGGACGTGAACTTTCGCTAGAGACATATTGATACACCCTCAAGATAGAGTCAAATATCTTCGTCTGAAAGCTTTGGCCGAGGGGAAAAGTGTACCTATTCCTAGTCAGGCTAACCCTAGTAGCGGGTCAAATCAATTTCAACCGAGAATTAACACTGTTACCGGTGATATTTTATATTATGATCCAAAAAAAGATCGGGAAGAATTGGAAAAAATGGTAACCGTTATGTGCTTACCCTATAATTTTTCTTCTGACCCTAACTTTGTGAATTATATTAGAAAAGTTCTTAATCCTACTTATAAAGGTTTTCCTCACACAACCGTGAAGAGCGATATTTATAAATATAAACATGAATATGAACAATATTTTCGTTATTTATTTAATCATATAAATTATCTTGTTGCTATTACAATTGATATTGGTAGAAGTGGTAATTAATGACTGTGATTACCTTACTGTTACCAGTCATTGTATTGATGAGGATTGGATAATGCAAATACGCATTATTGCTTATAGAATAATTAATTCACGTCACACAAGACAGTTTATTGCTAGCACAGTTACGGATATTGGTAGAAATTTTTGCATTAGTGATAAAATAATGTCAGTTTCAATGGATAATGCTACTAGTAACACAAATGCTATATCCTCGCTTACCACTACGCTAAATCTTGCATTTAGTAACATTTTTCATATTAGATATATTTGTCATATTTACCATTTAATTGCGAGTGATGGTATGAAAATTTTAAATACTGAAATGGAAAGGTTAAAATGGCTCTTAACTGGCTTTTTTATTCAAACCGTAGAAGTAGACTTAGAGAATATTTTAAAAGATGCGATGAATTTTGCCTAAGAGAAAGAAAGGTTCCTAAACCTTTTCCAACTTGATGGAATTACATGTATGAAAGTTTGGTTGTTGCATATGAATATAGAAACCCTATAAACTTAATGTTTAATGCACATGTAAGTGATGATAATGAACACCTTACGAATGGGGATTGGGATAATGTTAAAATGCTTGTAGATTTTTTAGAAAAATTTCATATTGCTACAAATGAATTTTTGAGGCAATATTTATCCTACTATTTCTAACTGTTTAGTTTATATTGCAGAACTTGAAAATCTGTTTGCTCATTTTTCAGAGAGTGGAAAAATTTATAAACTTGCTATTGATTCTATAAGAAAAAAGTTTTAAAAATATATTTTCCCCATTCCCCCTATTTATGATGTTGCTGCTTTGTTAAAATCCTAGAATGAAATTAGGAGGTCCTAAATTTTGGTATGAAACTGTTTATAATGGTTTAGCACTTGAAGATGAGGAGTTGTCTCAACTTCCGAAAGCAATAGCCTCAATTAGAACCAATGCTCGAACTATTTATAATTCTTATCAAGTTGCATTAAATCATGCTAGACCAAATGTTCCAACTCCTTCTTTTTCTGATTCTCAATCATCTAAAAGAACTGCAGGAGTAAGAGCACTTAGTGCTTGGGCGGGGTTTAGGGGCTCAAGGTTCTAGTAGTAGTGATTTTTCACAACTAAATGAGCTTGAAGTTTATTTGTCACATGGAATTGAGGAAGTGAATCCCGACGACTCCTTTAATCTTTTGGAATGGTGGAAGGACAAAGAAAAACACTTTCCAGTTCTTTCAACAATGGCCCGAGACAATTTAACTATTCAAGCTTCAACAGTAGCATCGGAGAGCACTTTCAGTCAAGCAAGACTTCAACTCGGTGATTATAGAGCGTCTACGAGGGAGAGCTTGGAAAAATCAGTACTTTTCAGAGATTGGATTCGTTTAGAAGAAATTTTTGACTTGCTGAATCACAACCAGAGATAGACGAAGCTTACGAAAAAATGATAGCTGAACTTGCGGAGGATTCTATTTCGCCGGGAGCGGTGATGACCAAGCTTCCTTTCCGTCACCACCAATGGAAATTCCTCCGAACCTTGAAAGGTTTATGAAGTTTGTAAGAGATACCATGTAACTTGTATGAAAAACTTAGTATATATTATTTCTATTATATTTTGACACATCTTGATTAGTTTCTTTTTCTTCTCAAGGGTGGTATTAGCACCTTGTTTTGCTTATTTTATAGGGGGAGGAAGACTAAGAAATATATTGTCATATTTTTTTAATGCTACAATAAAATTATAACACATTTCTTTGAATATCTCCTTACTATATTTTTGTCTTTAAATTTGATTAAAAAATTTATATCACAATTCTATAATAAAATTTACAAGGAATTGCCTTAGATATTTTTATTAACATCTTCTTTCGGGTGGATTCCGGGTGGTTAACGGATCAAGTTTGGGAGGTTGAAGAAAGCTGAGGTTGCTATCATTTGGTGTGATCCGCACCTGCGAGGATTTGGCCGCAGGTGCGGCTTTGGCGCCACAGGTACGAGAGTGGGCCAGCTTGGCTGGGATTGCAGGTGCGATGGAATTTTCGCACCTGCGAAGGCGCAAATGCGGGTAATGGGTCACAGGTGAGGATCCGGATGGAGGAGAAGGAAGCCGCAAGTGCGGGCTCTTGGGCGCACCTGCGAAAATGCAGGTGCCAGGGCTGGACCACAGGTGCGAAAATCGGCCTGGGCAGAATGTTTTAAAATAAGGATTTTGGTTCATTTATCTTCATTTCTTCTTGGGCTTAGGCGATTTTGGGAGGCTTCAAATAGAGGATTCCTTCATCCACTGTCAAGGTAAGTAACTCCTTCATGCCTCTAATTTAAATACAAGATTATATGCATGGATTAGGCATGGAAATTGGTAGGAATTTGGGAATTATTGAAGAAATTTAGAAAATGGAAATTTGGATTTTAGCCACGAATTGAGCATGAATATTTGAGTAAATTGTATAATTGAGTTAGTAAGGCTATCGGTAGAATATATCTTCGAAAAATTTCAGATTCCGGGCACGTGGGCCCGAGGGAATTTTGGTCATTTCACTAAGAGGGGTTGGAAAATTATATAATTTGGAATTGTTGCAAATATTAGAGTATATTTTCATTGGGTTGTCGTTGTTTGGAAAGTTTTGGGGTGTTGTGCGTCCGTTTGGAGTCATCAGAAGGGCTTGGAGGTCGGTTATGGAATCTCGGAGCGAGGTAAGTATTCTTTCTAACTTTGTGAGGGGGAATTGTCCCCCTAGGTGAATTAATTAAGTACATGCTATTATCTTCGGGGGCTGCGTACACACGAGGTGATGGGATTCCGTGCGTAGCTGCTATTATGCCATGTCCGGATAGCCTAGGACCCACTAGTATGCCTTATGTGTTGAACCCGTGATCCTGCTTGTATTACTTGACTACTAATATAATCGAAATCGTAATTTGATATGTAAAGAAGACTAGATTCATTTTCTTAATCAGCTGGAAAGAGAATTGTTTTCCTCTGTGGTTAATCGTATACTTGATAAAGTGATATTATTGAACATTATTAGACTTGGCAAATAAATTTCGAAAAAAGATTTAAACACTATTTTATGGGTTTTAAACGAGAAATCTTTCATTTACTTGAGCATTTGTTTTCTCGACGTATTCGGGGTGGACTGTTGATTGTTCCTGACTGCATGTGACCGCTTCTCAATTTACATTCCGCGAGCGGAGTGTTATTTCCCCCACTCTCCTGGGAGCGGACCGTACGCCACAGCGGATTGAAAGATGCACTTATGGTTCGGGCCGTTTGACCCTCGGCAGTGCATAGACATGACTATTTTATTGAAAGATGCACTTATGGTTCGGGCCGTTCGACCCTCGGCAGTGCATATACATGAGTATTTTATTGAGAGGTGCACTTTTGGTACGGACCGTTCGATCCTCGACAGTGCACAGAGATGATTATTACGACGGCTTAGGCCGGTTTTCCTTATCCCGTATGCGCATGCTAAATTGTTAAATATTTTTCATGGATTTTTAAATGATAAGATATTTGGAGAAAAACAAAGAAGAAATTATTTATTTAAAATATTAGGGGGAAAATGAGGAAGTGGTAACTGTTTGTTTACTTCCAGTATTTACTTGAATTTTCAGTGCCTTATATATATATATTGCTGCTTTACTACCTTTACATGCCTACCGTGCTCATCATATGTTGTTAACTAATTTACTAGACCTTAGTGAGTGTCTAATTAGACCTTTCGTCACTACCGCTCTGAGGTTAGGCGCGCGACTTACTGAGTACACGTTGTTTTTGTACTCATGCTACACTTGATGTGCATTTTATTGCATAGGTACTTTCGTAGAAAATGTGGAGGATTCGGAGACTTAGGCGAGCTGCACCATCCGGAGGCGATCCGCAGCTGACAGAGTCTCCCTCGTACTGTATTTATCTTTTTTTCATTTTAAATTTCCTTGTCCAAGTTTGTATTTTGGACAGGCTTTGTAATGATTGTATAAATTCATAGAAATTGCTCATGTACTTGTGACACCAGGTTCAGGGGTATGTTGGGGTATATATGCTAAAGTGTAGTACTCAAACTATTATTTTTAAATTAACAAGATTTTTATTTGTTAATATGTAATAAAGTGAAAGGAAATGCTTCTTCATAAATGTTAAAATAGGAAAATTATTTCAATTAATTAATGATTGGCTTGCCTGACAATGTTATCCAGCGCCATCACGACCGTATGGATTTTTGGGGTCATGACAAGTTTAATATTGCATTTTTATAAAATACATCCCAAACACATCCTAGAACCCGGTGACACAAGTACATGAGCAAATTCTAAGAATTTTACAATTTCTACAAGCTTGTCCGAAATACAATTGGACAAGGAAATTAAAATGAAAATAAACACAATACGAGGGAGACTCTGTCAGCTGCGGATCGCCTCCGGATGATGCAGCTCACCTAAGTCTCCAAACCAGCCACATCTCTATGAAAGTACCTGGGCAATAAAAATGCACAACAAGTGTAGCAGAAGTACGAAAACAACGTGTAATCAGTAAGTATCCCGCCTAACCTCAGAGAGGTAGTGACGAGAGGTCGAATTAGACACTTTCTAGAAGTCAATTTAGCATAATCAAGTGAGACACTAAGCATGTATGTCATAGGCAATTTATTAAAATCAGGAATAAATAATATCAACTCCTTCCACATTTAACACTTTAAATCTTCGTCATTTCAGTTGAGAATTTAAATCATAATCAGGGATAAGAAACATCAGACTTATTTCACATTTTACACATCAATTCTTTTTCTTCTTAACTGGCCATTAAGAACTTTCTTAGGCCGATAAACATGTATAAATCACAGGAAATATGCAGCATTTATCATGCGCAAACAAAGTGCCGAGGGTCGAATGGCGCGGACCAACAATAATAAACTGTGCACTGCTGATGGTCAAACGGCTCGAACCATAGATGCATCTATCTGCCCCGCTCGCGAATCAATCATGCGACGCGGTTATACATAAAAATAAGGTTATCCTGGTCGCGAATCATACATGTGACTCAGGCACCCATAGATACACATATTCACACAATATGTCCACATTTTTATCAAGAAATCAGATACCCAGGAAAGTGGTAAAATTATTCTTAAGGAACACGAAAAATAGCGTTTAAATCTTTGTTTTGAAACACATTTGCCAAGTTTAATAATATTCAATAACATAACCTTATCAGGAATACAATTATCCATGGAGGAATCAATTCTCTTTCTAAATGATAAAGAAAGGTACACTCTAGCCTTCTTAGGAAATAAATTACCAATTCTAGCATTATCAGTCTAATATTATTTGTAGGATCACATGATATTTTATTGACAAGGTCACAAGTACGACAAGTAAAGCATGCTAGTGGGTCCTAGACTACCCGGACATGGCATAATACTAGCTACGCACGGACTCCCGTCACCTAGTGCGTACGTAGCCCCCGCAGATAGTAGCACATATTCAATTAGTTCACCTAGGGGGAAAATTCCCCCTCACAAAGTTAGAAAGGAGACTTACCTCGCTCCGAAATTCTATAACCGACTTCCAAGCCCTCCTGACGACTCCAATGGACGCACAACGCCCCAAAACTATCCAAATAATGACAAACCAATGAAAATATACTCTAATATTTGCAACAATTCAAATTATATAAACTCCCATCTCCGCTTAAGGAATTGACCAAACTGCCCTCAGGCCCACGTGCCCGGATTCCGAAATTTCTCAAAAATATACCCTACCCATAGTCTTACTAACTCAAATATACAATATACTATAATATTCATGCTCATTTCGTGGTAAAAATCTAATTTAACAAAATATCTAGATTTTCTTCAAAATTCCCAATTTTCCACAATCTCTCATGTTCAAATCCATGCATATACCTTCTATTTAACTTGAGATGAGTTAAAATAACTTACCTTGTGATCCTTGACGAAAACCCCTCCTTGAAGCTCCCCACAATCGCCCATGCCAAGTGAAATAATGAAGAAATGGCCAAAAATTCCCGTTTTAAAACATTCTGCCCAAGCCTCATTTCCGCACCTACGATCCAACCTTGGCACCTACGCTCCCGCAGGTGCGCCCAAACGCCCGCACCTGCGGCCTCCTCAGCTCTTGCCAAAACTCGCACTTGCGCCCCGTTGTCCGCATTTGTGCCTTCGCAGGTGCGGAAATTACATCGCACCTGCGCTCCCAGCCAAGCCACCAAAATCCCGCACCTGCGGCGCCAAAGTCGTACCTGCGGCCAAAGCCTTACAGGTGCGGTTAGACAAGATGACAACAATCTCAGCACTTCTTCAAACTCCAAACTTGATCTGTTAACCACCCGGAATCCACCCGAGGCCCCCGGGACCCCGCCCAATCACACCAATCTATTCCAAAACATAATGTGGACCTGCTCAGGGCCTCAAATCATATCAAATAACATCGAAACAATAGATCGCAACTCAATTCAATCTTTATGAACTTAGAAATTTCAAACTTCTACATCCGATGCTGAAACCTATCAAATCACAACCGATTGACCCCAAATTTTGGACACAAGTTATATTCGATATTACGGACCTGTTCCAACTTCCGGAATCGCATTCCGACCCCAATATCAAAATTTCCACTTCCGGTCGGATTTCTCAAAAACCTTCAAATTCCTATCTTTAGCCAAATGACTTCAAAATGACCTACGGACATCCGAATTCACTTCCAATCGTGCTACCAATTCTAAAATCACCATACGAATCTATTCCCAAACTCAGAATCCTAAACGGACATCTATAACACTGAAATGCCTTACAGCCCAAACTTATGAAATTCTTCTAAAACACTAACTGCCACAATATACGCCGAAATACTCCCGGGTTATACAAAGCCCAATCCGGACATACGCCCAATTCCAAAATCATCATACGAACATGCTGGAACATTCAAATCCTAATTCGGAGGTCGTTTACCCGAAATTTCAATCTTAGTCAATTTCTCCAACTTAAACCTTCTGAAATGAGAATTTTCTTTCCAATTTGACTCCGAACTTCCTGAAATCCAACTTCGACCATTCCCATGAGTCATAATACCTGAATTGGAGCTGCTCATGACTTTAAACTGCTGAACGACGCGCTAGAGCTCAAAACAACCGGTTGGGTCGTTACATTCTCCCCCACTTAAATTGACATTCGTCCTCAAACGTGCCAAGAAATGCTCTGGAGTTATCTGAAATCACTGTTTAACACCTCGTGCACCTGCCCGTGCTACTACATCCCAGCTGAGCACATTAGCTTGATCAAATATAAAGATATCCTCTTTTATCCATACAATAAGCCTAGAACCCAGTTCTAACACTTGAAATTTCTCTGCCATGCCTAGTTCCAATATATAAACACCATGTCAACTACCACACGATATACCAAAAGATGAATCCCTACCTTTGTTGAACTAGCACCATGCACCACATAATTCATCATCTAGCCACCATGACAATCCCTGAACCTTAACAGCCAAAATTCTACGAATCTGATGCTCCCAATGCACCTTACAATATATATACATACATCTTGCTATATTGCTGACGATACCACCACAACGGAGGAGATGTGTAGAAATTCATAACCAACTGCCGAGTTAACAAATCATTGAATATCTCCTCTTGACTAGAATCATCACCTTAATGAACCGAATAACGGTATTTGTCCTTTAATATACTTCACAAAATCTTATCGCACTGATCCCTGGTCCAATAATCTCGTCTCGCCCAGTATGAACCGCTCAGATAAAAAATCACCCCAAACATGACCAAAAGTCTCACATGATACCACATCGTGCCAATAGGCCACAACTCGAACATGATACATAAGAAATGACTCAGGAAGGGACTACTCAACTCACGCAACTAATATGAACTTTCCTCAGAAAATAGGAAGTAAACCACAACAAAAATAAATATAGGAACCTTACTCATCATCACACTATTGCGGCACGCAACCCTATCAAAATAACATACCCGTGATGGCGTGCCACCCTATCCCATCATAAAATTCACATAAGGAGATATACACGGAGCTGAATTGCTCGCCATTACAAATTACGGAATACCGGTCATAAGCACGCTAAGTGCATAATACCATCCTGGGAGAATGATAGAGCCATATGCTACAAACATTAAGCACAACTGAGGTGCGATATATATATACTCTGAAATCTCAAGAGCCCTCCTGTTCACATAACATCATCACTATGCTGAATCTTAACACATAGGAATTTCTCAAGCCGTTTCACAACTCACACGACATAATAATAACCTTACATGAAATGAAAAAAGACCGAACAACATATGATGTTCCAGCACTCCTCCTTGAGGAGCGCTATACTGAAAGGAACACATCTGTCTCACATGAAGCCCATAATCCTGTTTAAATCCATTCATACACTTCAAGCCAATTCTGTTCGCACTGAACTATGCTAATGGCTTTTACCTGGGTCCATATTAACCCATTTCCTCTCATAATATGCAAGAACAACCATCATAGCCGGGACAAACACCCCACAATCCACAACCGAATGAACCGAACACCCTCCAGGCATAAATTCTCAAACAAGCAATATTGCACTTCCTTATACTTGGTCCAAATCTTCAATCAATCAGGTGACTACCTGTCACACTTATACCATCTTCCCATGTTCACGCTCCCACGACCTTCCACGAGGTAACAAGTCTGCACATCCATACCACCGACCACACTAATGTCGCAAAACACATCAAGAACCTATGACACGGGTACAAAGCCTAGAATATCGATCTCAGGTGACACTGAAGATAACACCATCTTACTGTGGACTTTCAAATCACTTTTTCTTGCTTATCTAAGCTCATGACATCCTTGTTTACACCGAACCGCAATCTCGATTCTTTACTTCTACTTGCATACTACTTAGCGCACCTAACATGCCAATATGAGATAGCACCAGAATTCCATCATAACTTCTGAACCACAAATAGGGTGAAAACTTCATCATATAGAAACCTTTTACTTACCTCAATTCAAGAGAACCACCACAACATACAAGTGAATTCCCACAATCACAATACATGCAAATCCTTATGTAGTGGTCTGAACCACCATAAACCTTTCGGGATCCACCTACACCTGAAAGGCCATAGCAGTCGAATGATCCCAAATCAAATCTGTTACGGCAACCGTCAAACCTCGCACACACTGTGCAAACCACATGCATAACTCAATCACACTGACGAAACTGATCACTGCCGTACATGTGCCATTTCAACCATGGCTAACCAACCCATCTTCTCTCTAATTATCCTTAATTGCCTCAAAAATAATGGTAACCCCATTCAACTCATAACAAACTCAATCCTCACTCATCCCGAGTGTCCTTCATTCACGAGACCATGCTGCCTCGATCCCACAAACCGTCTCATACCCTCTTTGTGCGCATTCACATCTCGGACCGATATACCCATCCTGATAATCTTTCTACAAATCCGGAGTTACTCCTCTCACTCCCCCAATACTATCCTGCATGCTGAAAATAACATAGAACACTCAAATTATTTTCCCTTTCTCATGAGTTACGCTGCATAAGCTCGATTCGTAATCATACTGCTGCTTGAAAATCTTAAACGCCACATTCTTAACTTCCGAATTTACTAGGACCGCTGCTGAGGGTCACCCACTCTAACTGGACCCGAATCACAATCAACTCTGAGGCTCTTCTAGCACATGAACATCCTCTTAGTGAAGTACGTGTCTGATTCACTACCCTTACAACTCGCCTATGCCTTAAGCATAAATTATGAACCTTTCAAAGACTAACCCTGGTCCAACAGGGCCAACTTTTGCACACATTCATCAAATCCCACGCAGAGTAACCATTTTACTCCTTTCCCTTAGCTGTACTAACTTTCCAATATACCGACAATCCGCAACCCCATGAGAAGACAATCTTATAACCCAACTGCAGGTGGTGGGACTCCCCCACTTAGCCCGAAGCTACTCCTTGCACCACTCTAGGCCCTGCTGAGATCCTTTCACCTTTGTTAACATGATCTTGCCCAACCAATCCGTCCAATTATTCCAAATTCTCTTGTTGTCAGTCCCTAAATACTCAAATTCCCTAGCATTATTCACACCTTCTGCCTCCTACCGAATAGCCACTAGAATCCCTCACAGAAACTTGCCAACCACACAACTGATAACCTACTCACAGGAGATAACCCACCTGTGGAAATCACAAACTGATACCTTCCGACGACGCTGAAATGCACACTCTCTGCAACATCAATACCACATCCTAAGCCTGCTCTCATTCACCAACTTTACCAGTCCGTCCGCTCCTCATGGACATCTACTAAATGTGCTACAACATCTTCAAATTCACCGCCACATTGCGTCCTTCTTCATTCCTAAAAACTCCTCCATGTTGTATCCAAACTTCCGCCGAAACAACCCACATTTCAACTTATTCTCGTGGACCCAATCACCATCCACTAAAACTCTCAAACTTCCCCTCAAGATTGGTAGTTGTCTTACCACTGAACTTCGGTGCTACGCTGCCACTCTCTCACTTGTTAAACTCATTCCTTTAAACAACTACCTGACTTCCATCCCTTATGGCCTTTTAAATAATTAGCCACCGCCTGACACTTCTCATATGTCTTCCTTCATCGTATGCCGCCCAATTGCTACCTCAATTTTATATCATTATTTGTAGTTCTTAATCCAGCAGATCACCACGACTTCAAACTCTCCGAAGATCATCTTTCTCGAGCTGCCTTTATTAGAAATAACTACTCGATTCTAAACCACCACACACCCCGATCTCTGACAACCGCTTCTTCAATACTACTTCACAGCACTCTAACCCAATGCAACCGAAGAACTATAACACCAGCGGACTTCACACATTCTATTCGGTCAAAACAGCAATACCACATCACAGATGAATACTCCACCTCGCTTGATAACACCAAGTCTTACTACTTTATCAATCCAAAACCTGACCATTCATAGTCCAAATGCTTTTCCTCTGCCGGAACTAAAATGTTGAAATCTCAAAATCACGCCCCGAGAAGACCTCCCTTCAATCCATTCATCACCCTCAACATATGGGCAAGAATTCTATCATCATATCGACATCGCACGATAACCAATCGTAAGCATCATCGCTACCTGAGCATAGCTTTAAGGCTCTCAGAAACACAACTACTGAGCTGAAAAAACACATTATCCTTTTGTAGGTCCACAACAACAGCCCCAACCAATTACACATAGAAAATATCTCGCATCATATCCGTAGCACAATTTAAATTCCTAAAATTCCCGATTCATAGTAAGCGCTTTGCAACGTATAAGATTGAGTAGAAAGAAACATAGGCATAAGCCTCAGAGTAATCAAATCGCACGATGAGGAATCAAGAAGGGAAGTACTCCTAACAGCCCTGTAGCCTCTCGAAGATAAGTACAGGCGTCTCCATACCAATCTGCAAGACTCTACTTTACTTGCTCATGACTCGTGAAACCTAAGGGAACATAGAGCTCTGATACCATGTTGTCACGACCCAAAATCCATAAGGTCGTGATCGCGCCGGACACCATTGCCAGGCAAGACAATCATTAAATAGTTATGTTAAATTTCCCCTTTTAGCATTTTTGAAATCGTTACCTTTCACTTTATTACATAAAAGATGAATAAAATCCGCTAAGTAAATACGATAGTTTAATATTCCATTTTTATAAAATACATCCCAAACACATCCCAGAACCCGGTGACACAAGTACATGAGTAAATTCTAACAACTTTACAATTTCTACAAGCTTGTCCAAAATACAATTGGACAAGGAAATTAAAATGAAAATAAACACAATACGAGGGAGACTCTGTCAGCTGCGGATCGCCTCCGGATGATGCAGCTCACCTAAGTCTCCAAACCAGCCACATCTCTATGAAAGTACCTGGGCAATAAAAATGCACAACAAGTGTAGCAGAAGTATGAAAACAACGTGTAATCAGTAAGTATCCCGCCTAACCTCAGAGAGGTAGTGACGAGAGGTCGAATTAGACACTTGCTAGAAGCCAATTTAGCATAATCAAGTGAGACACTAAGCGTGTATGTCATAGGTAATTTATTAAAATTAGGAATAAATAATATCAACTCCTTCCACATTTAACACTTTAAATCTTCGTCATTTCAGTTGAGAATTTAAATCATAATCAGGGATAAGAAACATCAGACTTATTTCACATTTTACACATCAATTCTTTTTCTTCTTAACTTGTAACGACCCGGTCTGTCGTTATGTAGAAACTGCATTATAATTTCTGTTATTGACTTTTCGTAGGTTGGTTATTCTATAGTTGATGTATTAGAGTTGGTAGGATTGAAATCGAATGGTTGTAGTGAGAGTTCAGTCCTTTAGCCTTTAAAAATAGCCTTAAAAGGGAAAAAGTCAACTAAGAGTTGACTTATTGGTAAACGACCTCGGAATGCGGATTTTATGGCTCGGATAGCTTCGTTAGGTGATTTGGGCCTTAGGGGTGTGTTCAGAATAATTTTGTGATGCCCGATGTAGAATTAGGCTTGAATTGGCGAAAGTTAGTTTTGGTGATTTTCGGTCGATGGTGGAAAATAGGATATTGGGGTCGGAATGGAATTCTAACAGTGGGAATAGGTTCGTACTGTCATTTTGGATGTGTCTACAAAATTTTAGGTCAATCGGAGTTGTTTTGGATTGTTTCGGCATAGTTGGTGGATTTTAGAAAATTAAAAGTTCTTAGGCTTGAATCTGATGTAATTTTTGTGTTTTGATGTTAGTGTTGATGTTTTGAGAGTTCAACAAATCTTTAATGATGTTATGTGACGTGTTAGTATGTTTGGTTGGGGTCCCGAGGGGCTCGAGATTGATTTCGGATGGTTAACGGGAAGTTCGGAGTTGGAAATTGCAGCGAAAAGCTACTGGTGTGGAATCACAGTGATTTCTGCACCTGCGGAAGTTTGGCCGCAGGTGCAGGCCCATAGGAGCGAAAGAAGGCTCTGCAGGGGCGAGAATTGTCCAGCCAGGGAAAAGTCGCAGATGCGGATAGGGGGCCGCATCCACGAAGCCGCATGTGCGGAATGTGAGTCGCAGGTGCGGAGTCAGATCGTTTAAGGAAAAGTCACAAGTGCGGTTATTTGGACCGTAGGTGCGGTCACGCAGGTGCGTAAAAGGCGCAGGTGCGGAGACCCTTGGACAATATTAAAATAAACCCTCCGCGACTTAAACTCTTTTTACACCATTTTTGTACGGACAAGGAGCTTTAGGGCGATTTTTGAAGAGGGAAATCAGTTTTCTTCATAGAGTTAAGTGTTTTGATTGTTAAAACTCGTTTATAGGTGATTATAGAACACAATCTCAGCATTTAATTCATGAAAATAAGTAGAAAAAGGTGGGTTTAGGGCTTGAGATTATGAGACATTTAGGGATTTGTTTGAGGGGTCAAACGAACTCTGATTTTAGTGTTCTCTATAAGTACGGACTCGTGAGATGATGAAGAACAGTTTTGTATAAAAAATTCTGAGTTTCGGGACGCAGGCCTGGGGTCGGGTTTTGACCAATTTCAGGTTTTTAGCTAAATTTGATATTTTTCTATTGGAATTTATTCCTTAAGCGTAAATTGATGATAAAAAACTGAACTTGGTAGATTTGGAGCCTTCGGAAGTTGATACGAGAGGCAAGCATGTTGCGGAATAGTTTCCGCGCTAGTTTTGAGGTAAGTAATGTCTTTAAATCCTGTCCTGAGGGTATGAAACCCCGTACTATACACCCTTTCACGGGTTTTGGAATGCAAAGATTGGAACTTTGGAAATATATTCCATATTTAGGAAACTATTGAGTTGTGAAACCGATTTTTAAGCCTATGCTTAGTTAGTATTATTTTATTATGATATGATTTGGGTTGTAAGACGCGTTTGGGGCCTAGTGCCGATCTGTTTTCCCCTTGGGGTTGTGTTTACTATATTTTCCTCACTGATATGTTATGATTTTCCACTCAGTCTTTTCCTGATAAATTGTTTTGACACTCAGAGTATTTTGATACTATTTATTGAAAAATGAAACAATGTTTTAGGGTCAAGAACCCGGTATAATTATGGCCTGAAGGGAAAATTGAGAGTGTCTAACTGAGTGAGGCTGCGGGCCTATATGGTGAGGATGTTACGATATGAGTGTGGCTGCTAGCAAATATTATGAGTGATTTATTCCATGATGTGGCTTTTTTATAGCGCTTGGGTTGTAGGAGCCCCTTCGGAGTCTGTACACACCCCTAGTGAGTGCAACTACCTAATGAGTGATGCATGTGGGGCTCATGCTGAGTGACTGTGAGGATGCTTGATTGGTTGTTACTGAGTGACTGTGAGGATGCCTGATGGGTTGATATTGAGTAATGGTGAGGATGCCTTATGGGCAATGGTTACGATAAATAATTTTAGCCCGGGGGCAGTTTTATGAACAAATTTTACTAAGTTTTTGAACTTTGATTTACTTCGTATTAAAATGGCTTTTACTGAGAATTTTACTGAGATACACTGATATTACACTTGTTTCAAAGGATTTTTGGAAACTGATTTCGAACATATTATTTGATGAATACTGCATGGTGAGTTGGTGTTTTTTTTACTGGGTTGTGAAAATTGTGTATCTGTACTGTGTGTTTTAAAATTCTCAGACTGTGATTTAATTTCATTCCTAATGAGTTGGCGTACTCATCATTACTCCCTGTGCCTCTGTGCACAGATTCAAGTGATGGTACGGAGACGTTTGTACTTATCTTTGAGAGGCTGCAGAATTCTTAGGAAACATCTATATCTTTCTGAACTCTTTCGTGCCAATCTATTGGTTTGAAATCTAAACTTATGTTTTTTCATTCTCTCTCAGATGGTGAGGACACGCAATACCGATCAGGGTGACCAGGCACTAGCAAGACCCACCAGGGGTCGGGGCCGTGGTAGAGCTAGGGGACCTGCCCGTGCAGCAGCCCGGAAAGTGCCATAGGATCCTCCTATAGGCAGCTAGAGGCCGTCCTAGAGGAGGAGGTCAAGCAGGTGGAGGCCAGCCACGTATTTATGAACTTCCGGCTAGGCCTAGTGCGATGTCATCTGATGCGGTGATTACAGGTACTATTTCAGTTTGTCACACTGATGCTTTGGCTTTATTTGACCCTGGTTCCACGTACTCGTATGTTTCATCTTATTTTTCCCACTTCCTGAATATGCCCCGTGAATCTTTATTTACGTCTATTCATGTTTCGATTCCGGTGGGTGATACTATTGTTGTGGATCATGTGTATCGGTCGTGTCTTATCTATTGAGGGTCTGGAGACCCGAGTGGACTTGATGTTACCCAGTATGGTTGATTTTGATGTAATTATGAGCATGGATTTGTTATCACCATGTCATGCTATCCTTGATTGTCACGCTAAGACCGTGACCCTAGCTATGCCCGAAATTTCGAGAGTTGAGTGGAGGGGGTCTATAGAGCATGTTCCTAGCAGAGTGATTTCCTATTTAAAGGCTCAGCGTATGGTTGAGAAAGGGTGTGAGTCCTATCTTGATTTTTTGAGGGATGTTAGTAGTGAGACTCCATCTGTTGATTCTGTTCCTGTAGTCCGTGATTTTCAAGACGTATTTCCTGCAGACCTGCCAGTCATGCCACCTGACAGGGATATTGATTTTGGTATTGACTTGGTGGCTGAGTGACCGTATGGCACTAGCAGAGTTGAAAGAATTGAAGGAGAAACTTCAGGAACTCTTAGATAGGGGGTTCATCCGACCTAGTGTGTCGCTTTGGGGTGCACCAGTGTTGTTTGTGAAAAATAAGGATGGCTCCATGCGTATGTGCATTGATTACAGACAGCTGAATAAGGTTACGATGAAGAACCGATATCCTTTACCACGTATTGATGACTTATTTGATCAGCTTCAGGGAGCTTAGGTGTTCTCCAAGATTGACTTAAGGTCTGGGTATCATCAGCTAAACATTCGGGATTCTAACTTTCCAAAGACTGCTTTCAGGACCAGATACGATCATTATGGGTTTTTGGTTATGTCATTTGGGTTGATCGATGCCCCAGTCGCGTTCATGCAATTGATGAACAACGTATTTCAACCTTACCTTGACTCGTTCGTCATTGTATTCATTGATGACATCCTGGTTTATTCTCGTAGCCGAGAAGAGCATGCTCAGCACTTGAAGGTTGTGCTACATAGATTGAGGGTAGAGAAGCTTTATGCAAAGTTCTCGAAGTGTGAGTTTTGGCTTCGTTCAGTGGCTTTATTGGAGCACGTGGTGTCTAGTGAGGGTATTCAGGTTGATCCGAAGAAGATCGAGGCGGTGCAGAGTTGGCCCAGACCGTCCTCAGCTACAAAGATTCGGAGTTTCCTTGGTTTAGCGGGATATTACCGTTGTTTTGTGGAGGGATTCTCTTCTATTGCTTCACCTTTGACTAGATTGACCCAGAAGGGTGCTCTATTCAGATAGTCTGACGAGTGTGAGGAGGGATTTCAAAAGCTCAAGTCAGCATTGACCACAACTCCGGTTTTTGTGTTGCCTACTGGTTCGGGTTCTTACACAGTCTATTATGATGCTTCTAGAGTTGGTATGGTGAGATTGGATTTGTCAGGCCCTCCACGGTTGTAACTAGCATGGCTTCCCGGTCTTCTTTATTTGATCAGATTAAGGCACGACAGTATTATGACTGCCACTTGTTAGTTCTTTAGGATAGAGTTTGTTTGGGTGATGCCCGGGATGTGACTATTGGTGATGACGGAGTTATAAGGATGCAGGGCAGTATTTGCATGCCCAATGTGGATGGTATTCGAGAGTTGATATTAGTATAGGCTGACAGTTCGCGGTATTCTATTCATCTGGGTGCCGTGAAAATGTACCAGGATCTAAGACAGCAGTATTGGTGGAGGCGGATTAAGAGAGATATTGTTGAGTATGTAGCACGGTGTCAACTGCCAGCAGGTCAAGTATGAGCACTAGAGACCAAGTGGATTGCTTTAGAGGTTAGATATTCCGGAGTGTAAGTGGGAGCGGATTACTATGGACTTTGTAGTGGGCTTCCACAGACTTCGAAGGGTTTTGATGCGATTTGGGTCATTGTGGATAGATTGACCAAGTCCGCGTATTTCATTCTTGTCAGTACTACTTATACTTTAGAGAAATTGGCTAGTATTTACATAAAGGAGATTGTCCGATTGCATGGAGTTCTGGTTTCAATTATTTTTGATAGAGGTACTCAGTTCACATCTCAGTTTTAGAGGGCCGTGTAGAGAGGCATAGGTAATGATGTAGAGTTGAGCACTGCATTTCACCCGCAGACCGACGGGCAGTCGGAGCGGACTATTCATATTTTGGAGGACATGCTACGGGCTTGTGTGATTGATTTTGGTTGTTCATGGGATCGGTTTCTACCATTAGCAGAGTTTGCATATAATAATAGCTACCAGTCCAATATTCAGATGGCCCCGTATGAGGATTTATATGGTAGGAGGTGTAGATCTCCGATTGGTTGGCTCGAGCCTGGTGAGGTTAAGTTATTGGGCACAAATTTGATCCAGTATGCGTTGGAGAAGGTGAAGTTGATTCAGGAGCGACTTCGCACGGTGTAGTCTAGACAGAAGAGTTATGCGTACCAGAAGGTTAGGGATGTGTCATTTATGGAAGGTGACAAGGTAGTGCTTAATGTATCACCCATGAAGGGTGTTATGAGCTTCGGAAAGAGGGGAAAGCTAAGTTCACGGTTTATTGGTCCTTTTGAGGTGCTTCAGAAGGTGGGAGAGATGGCTTATAGATTTTCCTTGCCACCCAGTCTATCGAGTGTTCGTCTGGTATTTCATGTGTCGATGCTCAGAAAATATGTTGGTGACCCGTCTCATGTGTTAGACTTAAGCACAGTTCATCTCGAGGGTAATATGTCATATTAGGTTGAGCCAGTAGCTATTTTAGCTCGCGAGGTCAAAAAGTTTAGGTCTAAGGATATAGCATCAGTGAAGGTGCAGCGGAGAGGTCAGCCAGTGTAGGAAGCTACTTGGGAGACCGAGCGGGAGAGAAAATATCCCCACTTGTTTGAGACTCCAGGTATGTTTCTAGACCCGTTCGACGAAGAACATTTGTTTAAGAGGGGGAGAATGTAATGACCCAGTCCGTCGTTACGTAGAACCTGCATTATAATTTCTGTTATTGACTTGTCGTATGTTGTTTATTCTATATTTGATGTATTAGAGTTGGTAGGCTTGAACTCGAAATGGTTGTAGTGAGAGTTCAGTCCTTTACGCTTTAAAAATAGCCTTAAAATGGAAAAAGTCAACTAAGAGTTGACTTATTGGTAAACGGCCTCGAAATGCGGATTTTATGGCTCGGATAGCTTCGTTAGGTGATTTGGGACTTAGGAGTGCGTTCAGAATAATTTTGTGATGTCAGGTGTAGAATTAGGCTTGAATTGGCGAAAGTTAGTTTTGGCGATTTCCGGTCGGCAGTGAAAAATGGGGTATCGGGGTCACAATGGAATTCCGACAGTGCGAACAGGTTCGTAATGTCATTTTGGATGTTCTACAAAAATTTCAGGTCAATCGGAGTTGTTTTGGATAGTTTTGGCATCGTTGATGTATTTTAGAAAACTGAAAGTTCTTAGGCTTGAATCTGATGTAATTTTGGTATTTTGATATTAATTTTGGTGTTTTGAGAGTGCAACTAAGCGTGAATGATGTTATGTGACGTGTTAGTATGTTTGGTTGGGGTCCTGCGGGGCTCGGGATTGATTTCGGATGGTTAACGGGAAGTTCGGAGTTGGAAATTGTAGCGAAAAGCTGCTGGTGTGGAATCACAGTGATTTCAACACCTGTGGAAGTTTTTCCGCAGGTGCGGGACCGCAGGAGCGGAAGAAGGCTCCGCAGGGGCAGGATTTGTCTAGTCAGGGAAAAGTCGCAGATGCGGATAGGGGGATGCACCTGCGAAGCCGCAAGTGCGGAATATGAGTCGCAGGTGCAGAGTCAGGTCGTTTAAGGAAAAGTCGCAAATGCGGTTAGTGGGACCGCAGGTGCGTGAAATTGGGCGCAGGTGCGGAAACCCCTGGACAGCATTAAAATAAACCCCCCGCGACTTAAACTCTTTTTACACCATTTTTGTACGGACATAGAGCTTTGGGGGCGATTTTTGAAGAGGGAAATCAGTGTTCTTCATAGAGGTAAGTTTTTTGATTATTAAAACTCGCTTATGGGTGATTATAGAATACAATCTCAGCATTTAATTCATGAAAATAGGGCTTGAGATTATGAGACCTTTAGAGATTTGTTTGAGGGGTCAAAAGAACTCCGACTTTAGTGTTCTTTATAGGTACGGACTCGTGAGATGATGAAGAACCGTTTTGTATAAACATTTCTGAGTTTCGGGACGCGGGCCTAGGGGGTCGGGTTTTGACTAATTTCGGGGTTTTGAGCTAAATTTGATATTTTTCGATTGGAATTTATTCCTTAAGCGTAAATTGATGATAAAAGTCTGAACTTGTTAGATTTGGAGCCTTCGAAAGTAGATACGAGAGGGAAGCTTGTTGCGGAATAGTTTCCGGGCTAGTTTTGAGGTAAGTAATGCCTTTAAATCCTATCCTGAGGGTATGAAACCTCGGACTATGCACCCTTTCACGGGTTTTGGAATGCAAAGATTGGAAATTTTGAAATATATTCCCTATTTAGGAAACTATTGAGTTGAAAAATCGATTTTTAAGCCTATGCTTAATTAGTATTATTTTATTATGACATGATTTGGGCTGTGAGCCGCGTTTGGGGCCTAATGCCGATCTGTTTTCCTCTTGGCAGTTGTGTTTACTATATTTTCCTCAATGATATGTTATGATTTTCCACTCAGTCTTTTCCTGATAAATTGTTTTGACACTCAGAGTATTTTGATACTATTTATTGAAAAATGAAACACTGTTTTTGGGTCGAGAACTCGGTATTAATTATGGCCTGAAGGGAAAATTGAGAGTGTCTGACTGAGTGAGGCTGCAGGCCTATATGGTGAGGATGTTACGATATTTTGATACTATTTATTGAAAAATCAAACACTGTTTTTGGGTCGAGAACCCGGTATAATTATGGCCTGAAGGGAAAATTGAGAGTGTCTGACTGAGTGAGGCTGCAGGCCTATATGGTGAGGATGTTACGATATGAGTGTGGTTGCTGGCGAATATTGTGAGTGATTATGCCATGATGTGGCTTGTTTATAGCGCTTGTGCTGTAGGAGTCCCTCCGGAGTCTGTACACACCTCCAGTGAGCGCAGGTACCTAATGAGTGATGCCCGTGAAGCTTATGCTGAGTGACTGTGAGGATGCGTGATGGGCTGATATTGAGTGATGATGAGGATGCCTGATGGGAAATGGTTACGATAAATGATTTTAGCCCGAGGGGCAGTTTTATGAATAACTTTTACTATGTTTTTAAAATATGATTTACTTTGTTTTCAAACTGGCTTTTACTGAGAATTTTACTGAGATACACTGATATTACACTTGTTTCAAAGGATTTCTGGAAACTGATTTCGAAGTTATTATTTGATGAATACTACATGGTGACTTGGTGTTTTTTTTACTGGGTTGTGAAAATTGTGTATCTGTACTATGTGTTTTAAAATTCACAGACTGTGATTTATTTTCATTACTACTGAGTTGGCGTACTCATCATTACTCCCTGTGCCTCTGTGCACAGATTCAGGTGATGGTCCGGAGCAGTAGCTGTCTCGGTTCATTAGCAGCAGTTATGGGATTTCGAGGTAGCTGTCCAGCGTCCACAGCTTCTCCATTGTCCTTCCTTATTTAGTTTTAGCGTTTGATTCAGAGACATATATTACGGTTTTAGCAGAGTTGGATTTATTTATTCTTAGATGCTCATGACTATTGCTTCCAGTCTTGGGAGGTTTTGTTTAGAGTTGTCAGATATTTATTGGGGGCGCAAAGACTTAAAGTACTTATTTTATATTTTGTTTGATTTTATTATTGATATTGAACTGTTATAATATGAACAAGCGAGTAGTAATGAGGTGGTTGGCTAGCCTAGTTCCACGATAGGCGCCATCACGGCCTGTTAGTATTTGGGGTCGTGACATAACTGGCCATTAAAAATGTCTTTAGGCCGATAAAAATGTATAAATCATAGGAAATATGTAGCATTTATCATGCGCAAACAAAGTGCCGAGGGTCGAACGACGCTAACCAAAAATAATAAATTGTGCACTGCCGAGGGTCGAACGGCTCGAACCATAGATGTATCTATCTGCCTCGCTCGTGAATCGATCATGCGACGTGGTTATACATAAATATAGGGTTATCTTGATCGCAAATCATACACGCGACTCGGGCACCCATAGTTACACATATTCACACAATAAGTCCACATTTTTTATCAAGAAAGCAGTTACCCAGGAAAGTTGTAAAATTCTTCTTAAGGAACACGAAAAATAGAATTTAAATATTTGTTTTGAAACTCATTTGCCAAGTTTAATAATATTGAATAATATAACCTTATCAAGAATACAATTAACCACGGAGGAATCAATTCTCTTTCTAAATGATTAAGAAAGGTACACCCTAGCCTTCTTTGGAAATAAATTATCAATTCAATAGCATTATCAATCTAATATTATTTGCAGGATCACATGATATTTTATTGACAAGGTCACAAGTACGACAAGTAAAGCATGCTAGTGGGTCGTAGACTACCCGGACATGGCATAATAGTAGACTCCCGTCACCTCGTGCGTACGTTGCCCCCACAGATAGTAGCACATATTTAATTAGTTCACCTATAGGGACAGTTCCCCCTCACAAAGTTAGAAAGGAGACTTACCTCGCTCCGAAATTCCATAACCGGCTTCCAAGCCCTTCCGACGACTCCCATGGACGCACAACGCCCCAAAACTAACCAAATAACGACAAACCAATTAAAATATACTCTAATATTTGCAACAATTAAAATTATATAAACTCCCATCTCCACTTAAGGAATTGACCAAAATGCCCTCGGGCCCACGTGCCTGGATTCTGAAATTTCTCGAAAATATACCCTTACCCATAGTCTTACTTACTCAAATATTCATGCTCAATTCGTGGTAAAAATCCAATTTACCAAATTTCTATTTCCACAATCTTTCATGTTCAAATCCATCTATATACCTTGTATTTAACTTGAGATGAGTTGGAATAACTTACCTTGTGATCCTTGACGAAAACCCCTCCTTGAAGCTCCCCACAATCGCCCATGCCAAGTGAAATAATGAATAAATGGCCAAAAATTCCCGTTTTAAAACATTCTGCCTAGGCCTCATTTCCGCACCTGCGATCCAACCTTCGCACCTGCGCTCCTGTAGGTGCACCCAAACACCCGCACTTGCGGCCTCTTCAGCTCCAGCGAAAACTCGCATATGCGCCCCATTGTCCGCATTTGCGCCTTCGCAGGTGCAGAAATTACATCGCAGGTGCGCTCCCAGCCAAGCCACCAAAATCCCGCACCTACGATGCCAAATCCTCACCTGCGGCTCCGCACGTACAGCCAAAGCCTTACAGGTGCGGTCACTCCAGATGACAGCAATCTCAGCACTTCTTCAAACTCCAAACTTGATCTATTAACCACCCGAAATCCACGCGAGGCCCCCGGGACCCTGTCCAATCACACCAACCTGTTTCAAAACATAATGTGGACCTGATCGGGGCTTCAAATCACTTCAAATAACATTAAAACAATGAATCGCAACTCAATTCAATCTTTATAAACTTAGAAATATCTAACTTCTATATCTAATGCCGAAACCTATCAAATCACAACTGATGTACCCCAAATTTTGCGCACAAGTAATATTCAACATTAAGGAGCTGTTCCGACTTTCGGAATCGCATTCCGACCCCGATATCAAAATTACCACTTTCGGTCGGATTTCTCAAAAACCTTAAAATTCATATCTTTTGCAAAATGACTTCAAAATGACCTATGGACATCTGAATTCACTTCCGATCACACTCCTAACTCCAAAATCACCATACAAAGCTATTCCCATACTCGAAACCCCAGCCGGACATCTATAACACTGAAATGCCTTACAACCCAAACTTATGAAATTCTTCTAAAACACCAACTTCCACAATATACACCGAAACGCTCCCGGGTTATCCAAATCCTGATCGAGACATACGCCCAAGTCTGAAATCATCATACAAACCTGCTGAAACCTTCAAATATTGATTCGGAGGTCGTTTACTCAAAATTTAAACCTTAGTCAATTTCTTCAACTTAAAGCCTCTGAAATGAGAATTTTCTTTCCAATTTGACTCTGAACTTCCCGAAATTCAACAACGACCATGCCCACAAGTTGTAATACCTGAATTGGAGCTGCTCATGATTTCAAACCGGTGAACGACGCGCTAGAGCTCAAAGCAACCGGTCGGGTCGTTACAAAAAGTCTAAAAATTACACAAATCACTGTATGGTCTGAAACAAGCACCAAGATAGTGGAATTTAAAACTGACTGAAGCCTTACCCCAGCTGGGATTTGTTCAGAGTCACTTTCATTAGTCACTATTTACACTAAATCTAGGCAGTGATATAATTCTGATTCTGATAGATGTTGATGATTTAATCATTACAGTGAGTAATCATGAGTTGCTTATCAAAACAAGGAAAGAGCTACAAAAGAAGTTTAAAATGAAAGATCTTGGAGATCTTAAATTCATTCTAGGCATTGAGTTTACTAGATCAAAAAAGGGCATACATATGTGTCAAAGAAAATACACCTTGGAGCTAGTATTAGAACTTGAGTTGAGTGGAGCAAAGGTAGTTGGAAATCCTCTGGAATGTAATCAAAATATCACTTCAGTAGAGTATGATAAAACATTTAATAGAAATGCAGGCTGTGAAGAACCTATATTGAGGAATCCTGGTGAGTATCAAAGGTTGATAAGAAGACTCTTATACTTGACCATGACTAGACCAGATATTTATTTTGGAGTGCAAGTATTGAGTCAGTATATGCATGAACCAAAACAATCACACATGGAGCCTTCCCTAAGAATTGTCAGGTATCTAAAGTCACCACCAGGCTTAGGACTTCTAATGCCAGCAGCAGAAGCCAAGCAACTATAGGCATTTTGTGATTCAGACTGGGGCTTCTGCTTGCAAACAAGAAGATCTGTCACAGAGTACCTTGTGAAGTTTGGAGGAGCATTAGTATCATGAAAATTAGAAAAACAAGAAACTGTAGCTAGAAGTTCAGCATAACTTGAATTCAGAAGTATGGCATCTTGTGTAGCTGAGATTACTTGGTTGATAGGTTTGTTTAATGAACTGGGGATTAAACTTCTTCAACCTGTTGATACATTTTGTGATAGTAAAGCTGCTATTCAGATTTCAGTGAATCCTATATTCCACGAAAAAACCAAACATATAGACATAAATTGTCACTTTGTAAGAGAAAAACTAAGTTAAGGAATGATCATAACTCATCACTTGTCAACAAAAGATCAACTAGCAGATCTGCTGACAAAGAGTATTGGCAAAGCACAACATGAATTTCTACTGAACCAGCTTGGGGTCGAGAATATCTTTCAAGCATCAGCTTGAGGAGGAGTGTTGAGAGTATAGCAAGCTGATGTGGCTTAGTTAGTTAGTAAGGTAGTTAGATGTATGGTTAGCAAGGTAGTTAATAATTTAACTGTAGTTAGCAGTTGAGTTAATTGAGTTGGTGGTTTAGAAACTCTGTATGTATCAATAGCTTATCTCATCTTTGCATGTATGAAGAAATGGGTATCATCTGATTTTTTCTCTCCAAGTTTCTTCTCCTTCATCTCTTCTGTTTTTTGCTTCATTGCATGTGATAATTTGACACCCAGAATGTCAACTTTCAAGCCGCAGTTCATTGCCTTGCATGAAACTTCAGATTAGCGAAAGGGATCACAGATTGTACAGGTTTACAATGAGGAGAAATAAGCTTCAAATTCTACAATTTAATTACTACTCCAATTATAATAGGGACTACAAAAACAATAACAAGAAAAAAATTAAAGAAATTAGGAAACACTTAGATCAGGATATATAACAAAAAAATGAAGAAAAAGAAAAAAAACACTAATAGACACATAAATCATGAGGAATTCTTACCTAATCTATAAATCTGAATATAAACTTCAGTCCATTAAGATAGTTTTCGTCTTGGACCTTCTAACAAAAAAGATAAAAATATCATTTAAATAACGCATAACATTGATTCTGCATATAAACTATCTTCGCAATGCTGCTATTCATCTGTTTGTACGTCTAACGTCTTAATTTTTGCTTTTTTATAGTAACCTAAATGGCATAACTTACCACAACGTCACAAATCCAGAAAAAAAAACTTAAAAAATTAAGGTCGTGCAGTTACTCTGTCGATGGTACGACTGTCATTAGCTGTATACTAGTAAGCTTTCAATGCAATCCTTGCGCAATAGTAAAAAACAAGAAACCAACCATCATTGTTGGCCGAAGCATTATTAATGCGCCAAACTTAAGACAAATAGTGTACAAATAGTTGCACCATCTTTGTCCAATACCGACCAAAATCGGTTGGAAAAAAACCGACAGAAATCGGTCGGAAATTAAGTAAATTGCTCCCAAAAGTCAAAGAAAATAGTTCTGACAACGGAAATAGTGGTGTAATGACCCAAGGGGTCATCTTGTGTTTTATGACTTAGTCCATGCTCATTAGCCTTTAAAATCTTATAATTATCCTCCTCGATATGCGTGCATAGTCCGGGCGTAATTTCGGAAAGCATTTATGTGAAAAATAGAAGAAATAATAATTTTGAAATTTCAAATAATTTTGAGTTGACTTTGGTCAATGTTTTGAGTAAACAGACATGGACCCGTGTTTTGACGGTGCGGATGGGCCCATAATAAAATATGGGACCTGGGCGTATGCCCGGAATCGAATTTCGAGGTCCCAAGCGCGAGAAATGAATTTTTTGATGAAAATGGTAAGACTTAAAATCCATAGAATTAAAGAAATTGATTGTAGTTTGAATTCGTTGGTATCGGGCCCGTATTTTTGTTTCGGAGCCCGCTACAAGTCTATTATAGCATATATGTCATATCTGTGAAATTTGCTAGAAATCGAAATTTATTTGACGTGATTCGGACGTCCGGTTGAGAAGATTGTGAATTTGATATGTTCTTGAGAAATTTATGAGTTTTGAAATTCTTAACGGATGTTCGAAATTCCCATGGTAGAAATTCATGAGTTTTAAACTTGTTTGCATGCTTGTGTTGGAGCTCTGAGGGCTCAGGTGAGTTTCGGATGGGCCACGGAGTGATTTAGACTTTGAATTTTTCTGGTGTCTGCATTTTCTAGGAGCTGGCCTCTAATCTCGCAATTGCGAGGTCAGTGTTCGCATTTACGAACATCCCCATTTTCTGCCAGGTTCTCATTTACGAACAAATTAATCGCATTTGCGATAAATGCCTAGATCAGCCTAGGTTCGCATTTGCGACAATGTGGTCGCATTTGCGGAAGGCCAGCAATCGCATTTGCAATTGGAGTCTCGCATTTGCAATGGGAAGTAGGTGAGGAAATTCTTCGCATTTGCGACCAAAAGGTTTGCATTTTCGGTAGTAGCAGAAATGCGATAGGTTTGCATTTGCGACACCTTTCTCACATTTGCGAGCTTCGCAATTGCGAAGCTCTGCTCGCAAATGCAACGCCTGCAGCTGATAACCTGGGTACTTATACGGGATTTTCTAATTTTTCAATCTTTCAAAACACTCCCAAACCCTTTAGGAGATTTTTCAAAGGCAAGTTATTCCCCAAATCATATGTAAGTGATTCTTAACTCAGTTCTTCCAATCTTTCACTCCTTTTATTAAGATTTCAAACTAGAATCTTGAAATTTCATGGTAGAATTAGGGATTTTTTGGTAGAACTTAGGATTTTCGAAATTTTGGGATCTAGACCTCAAATTGAGGTTTGATTCCAAAACCAGTTGTATATCCGGGCTCGGGGGTGAATGGGTAATCGGGTTTTGGTCCAAATTTTGGGTTTTGACCAAGCGAACCCAAGGTCAATTTTTGACTTTTTGGAGAAAATATTGGGGAACTTATAACTATGCATTGGAGTTGGTTTCTTTTGTATTAATTGATGTTATTAAGTTAATATTGACTAGATACGAGTGGTTCCGAGGTGGAAAATAGAGGAAAAGTGATAATTTAGCATTGAGTTGGCCATCAGATTGAGGTAATTATTTGGTCTAACTTCGACTTGAGGGATTAGGAATCCCTGAATTAATTTCTATGTGAAATTGTATGTGTGTGGTGTATAGGTGAGGTGACGAGTACCTATGCGTCGCCAAATTACTTGTTTAGCATGCTCCCTTCCCCGTTCCCACTTTATTATCTTCCTGTCTTAATAGTTCCATGCTTATTGATACTTCTATGTCTACTTGCTTTTGTTAGATATTGTTTTACTTATTTGAAAGTATTAGGTGTTCCGTAGTTTCATTGTGGTGCATTAATGGTTTAGCCGGTTGACGGTGTTTCATGGTACATTCCGGTTGGTCTCGCTGTGTAGTAATAATTGGTTCAGTTCCCTAATTGTTTTGTTTTCCGTTTACATTGGTTTGAGGCATACATGTTTCAGAGGGTTTTAGCTAAATTCTGAAACATTTGTTCTTATATGTGAATGATGATTATCTGGTGGGATCGGTTTGCACGCCGCAAAGAGTAATAAGGATGGACAGGTGGGATCAGGTTGCACGCCGCAACATGAGGGATAAGGGTGATATATTGAGGAGCAATAAGGGTGGACAGGTGGGATCGGGTTGCACGCAACAACACGAGGAATAAGGGTGAATGTTCGTATTGTTATTGATTATATGGTGGGATCGGGATGCACGCCGCATCATTTGATTGTTTATTTGTGCTGCTTTTAATATGATTTCATTCTGTAGCATTAAGACTTTCTTAAGGATTGGTTATAGCTGAGTACTAGCAAGATAACTGGGTTCCATATCTATTTACTGCAAGTTACTATTCTATTTTATTTCGCACCTCCTTTTTTTTTCTTTATTATAAATTGAATACAAGTTATATTATAAATGCCCCGTCGTAGCCTCGCCACTACCTTGTCGAGGTTATGCTCGGCACTTATCAGTACATGGAGTCGGTTGTACTGATGCTACACTCAGCACTTCTGTGCAGATTTTGGATCTGATTATGGCTGATCGAGAGGTCGATCGCAGTTATCCCCTCCTATGCTTTACATTTCTGTTTTACTTCTCTTTCGAGACAGATGTATTCTTATTTCAAACACATACTTGTAGATATTCATAGAATGTTCGTGAGTTGTGACACAAGTTTCTGGGTGGTAATAGTTTCAATTTTATTAATATTCCAAGGATAATCAGTTAAATATGTACATTACTTTTATTATGTTGAGTTAGATTGTTGAATTTTGAGTATAAAAGAAAAAGTAATGGAGACAGTTAAATAGAACTCTAACGTTTGCTTGCCTAGCGAGTGCGATGTTAGGCGCCATCACGGTCCGGACGGTGGGAAATTTGGGTCGTGACAAGTTGGTATCAGAGCCCTAGGTTGATTAGGTGTCACAATTCACGGACGAGCTTGGTAGAGTCTGGGGGATCGGTATGGAGACGTCTGTACTTATCTCCCAGAGGCTATAATGTTAGGAACAAGTTCACTTTTATTCAACTCTGTCGTGCGATTCTTGTTATTCCAATACTGACTGAACTCTCCTATTCTTATTCTCTTGCAGATAGTGAGGACACGTTCTTCTTCTTCCGCTGATCAGCAACCAGACCCTCCAGCAGTAGCTCCTACGAGGGGCAGAGGCAGAGGTTGTGACAGGGGCCGAGGTAGGGCTCAGCCCAGGGCCCGAGCAGCAGCTCCAACTGCGGAGCCTCAAGTGGAGTTCGATGATGGGGCTCCAGCTCAGACCATCCCTACAAGACCAGCTCAGGTCCCAGAGGTGTTTATCTCTACCCCAGTGCTTCAGGATACCTTGGTTCGACTAGTGGGCCTTATGGAGAGTGTAGCTTAGACTGGCACCTTCCCCGTGGCACCAGCCGTATCTGAGGCTGGAAGAAGAGCCCAGACTCCTGCTACTTATACTTCGGAGTATATGGCTCCGCAGTTTCAGACCCCAGCAGCTCATCCAGTTACTGCAACATCGTCCGTTGATGGGGCAGTTATGTCCTCCGATGCTCTATGGAGATTTTATAGGTTTATCAAGATTTTCCCAGTTCATTTCAGCGGTGCCTCTTTAGAGGACCCCCATGAGTATCTTGATAGCTGCCATGAGGTTCTTCGAAACATGGGTATTTTGGAGACCAATGGGGTTGATTTTGCTGCTTTTCATATGACCGGTTCCGCCAAGAAATGGTGGAGGGATTATTTATTGACTAGACCAGCTGGGTCGCCTGCTCTTACTTGGGATCAATTCTCACATATCATCTTGTAGAAGTTTCTACCTGTCACTACGTGAGAGGAGTGTCGCCGTCAGTTTGAGCGTCTCTGGTAGGGCAGCATAACTGTTACTCAGTATGAGACCTAGTTCGTGGATTTGGCCCGCCATGCTATTCTCCTGCTTCCCACTGAGAGAGAGAGAGAGACAGAGAGAGAGAGAGAGAGAGAGAGAGTTAGGAGATTTATTGAGAGTCTAACTCAACCTATTGGATTGCAGATTGCTAAGGAGACTGGGAGCGAGATTTCTTTCCAGGATGTGGCCAATATGGCCAGGCGAGTAGGGACGGTTCTTGGAAAGGGGATTCAGGGGTCAGATAAGAGACCTCGTCATTCCGGTGGGTTCAGCGGCGCCTCATCTGGAGGAAGGGTTGCTTTTGGTAGAGGCCATCCTCATAGGCCATTCCATTCAGCTCTCCTGGAATCCCACGGTACCCCAGGTGGTCGTTGTTCTTATGTACCTCCTTCTGTGCAGCCAGCCTACAGTGCACCACCAGCTCCTATAAGATCACCTGCTCATTATAATTTTTATTGTGGTCAGCCGGCTCGTCAGGGTCAGTATCAATTTTCACAGCCTCAGTATCAAGATGGGTGTTTTGAGTGTGGTGATTATGGGCATATTTGGAGAGCCTGTCTGAGATTATCAGATGTTCAGCAATAGTATTAGGGTTCCCGTGCCATGGTTCTGGCACCAGTTTCTGCACCGCTTGCTCAGCCAGCCAGAGGTAGAGGCCAGACAGTTCGAGGTAGGGGTCATACTGTTAGAGGTGGAGGTCAGGCCACTAGAGTTTGATGCTCGTCTGTCATAGGTCGTCCCAGAGATATGGTTCATGGTGGTGGGGCCCAGCCCCGGTGGTATTCCTTTCCAGTCAGGCCTGAGGCTCAGTCCTTCGATGTGTTATCACAGTTACTGTTTCAGTTTACAATAAAGATGCTTCAGTCCTATTTGATCCCGGTATACTTACTCTTATGCGTCCTCTTTTTTTTCTTCATATTTGGTTGTGCCCCGTGATTCCTTGAGTGCCCATGTATATGTGTCCACGCCCGTGGGGGACGCTATTGTGGTAGATCATTTTTAGCGCTTGTGTTTGGTCGTTATCGGGGGTCTTGAGACTAGTGTTGGCATTTTTCTTCTTGATAAGGTTGATTTTGATGTTATATCGGGCATGGATTAGATGTCACCTTATCATGCTATCTTGTACTGTCATGCCAAGACAATGACATTAGCCTTGCCAGGGTTTCCTCGATTAGAGTAGAGAGGGACCCCTAGTCATTCTTCCAGAAGGGTTGTTTCTTTTATGAAGGCCCAGCATATGGTCGAGAAGGGATGTTTGGCCTATTTTGCTTATGTTCGTGACTCTAGTGATGAGGTTCCTTCTATGGATTTCATGCCTATTGTTCGAGAGTTTCTAGAGGTATTTCGTGCAGCCCTGCCAGGGATGCCATCCGACAGGGATACTGACTTTTGCATTGATGTGGCTCCGGGAACCTAACCCATTTCTATTCCACCATACCAGATGGCCCCGCCAGAGTTGAAAGAGTTGAAGGATAAGTTAGAGGATTTTCATGATAAGGGCTTTATTAGACCTAGTGTCTCGGCATGGGGTGCACCGATTTTGTTTGTGAAGAAGAAGCATGGGTCAATTAGGATGTGTGTAGATTATCGACAGTTGAACAAGTTCCCAATCAAGAATAAGTATATTTTGCCGAGGATTGATGATTTGTTTGATCAGCTACAGGGTGCCAAGGTATTTTCAAAAATTGACTTGAGATCTGGCCACTATCAGTTGAGGATTAGGGTGTTCGATGTCTTTAAGAAAGAATTTCAAGCCTTACCTGGATTCATTTGTGATTGTATTTATAGATGAAATTTTGATATACTCCCGCAGCTGGGAAGAGAATGAGAAGCATTTCCAGATAGCTCCAAACTTTGAAGGATAGTCAATTGTATGCTAAATTTTCAAAGTGCGAGTTTTGGTTGGATTCAGTTGCTTTTTTGGGTCACGTTGTATCAGCAGAGTGTATCCAAGGGATCCTAAGAAGATTGAGTCAGTCAAGAACTGGCCTAGACCCACTTCAGCTATAGAGATCATGAGTTTTTTGGGTTTGGCGGGTTATTACCGTAGGTTTATAGAGGGGTTTTCAATAGCAGCCTCGATAACCAGGTTGACCATGAAGGTTTCCCCGTTCAGATGGTCGGAAGAGTGTGAGGCGAGCTTTCTGAAGCTATCTTTGACTATAGAACCGATGTTGGTATTACCATCAGATTCAGGATCTTACACGGTATATTGTATTGCCTCCCGTATTGGGCTCGGAGAGGTATTGATGAAGGAAGTCAGGGTGATTGCATATGCGTCACGCCAGATGAAGGTTCATAAGAAAAATTACCATGTTCATGACTTAGAGTTGGCAGTCATTGTTCAAGCATTGAAGATTTGGAGGCACTATCTTTACGGCGTACCATGTGAGGTTTTCACGGATCATCACAGCCTTCAGTACTTGTTCAAGTAGAAGGATCTCAATTTGAGGTAGAGGAGATGGTTAGAGCTATTGAAAGACAATGGCGTCACTATACTGTATTCTCCGGAAAAGGACAATGTGGTTGCCTATGCATTGAGTAGGAAGACAGTGTGTATGGGCAGCCTTGCTTTCATTCCGGTCGGTGAGAGATCGCTAGTTTGGATATTCAGACTTTGGCCAATACGTTTGTGAGGTTGGATATTTTAGAGCCCCATCGTGTTCTGGCTCAGTCGCTCGATCTTCCTTGTTTGAGTGTATCAGAGATCAGTAGTATGATAACCCTCACTTGAGAGACCTTAGGGATACCGTTCGGCACGGTGGTGCCAAGCAGGTTACAGTTGGGGATGACGGTGTCTTGAGGATGCAAGGTCGTGTATGTTTGCCTAATGTTGATGGGCTTCGTGAGTTGATCCTTGAGGAGGCTCACAAGTCTCGGTATTCTATCCACCCGGGCGCTGCCAAGATGTACCAGGACCTACATCAGCATTATTGTTGGAGGAGGATTAAAACGGATATAGTGGCTTATGTAGCTCGGAGCCTGAATTGTCAGCAGGTGAAGTATGAGCTCTAGAAACCCGGTGGTTTGCTTCAGCAGATGGAGATTCCTGAGTTGTAGTGGGAGCGTATTACTATGAACTTTGTTGTTAGAGTCCCACTGACTCAGAGAAAGTTCGACGTTGAATGGGTTGTTGTGGATAGGTTGACTAAGTCAGCCCACTTCATTCCTATGGCAGTCACCTATTCTTCGTAGAGGTTAACAGATATTTATATTCGGAAGATCGTCTGTCATCATAGTGTTCCCATGTCGATCATTTCTGATCGGGTCGAGTTGAGTACATCATTTCATCCTCAGACGAACGGACTGTCCGAGCATACTATTAAGATCTTGGAGGATATGCTTCGCACCTGTGTCATTCACTTTGGAGTTTCTTGGTATCAGTTCTTGTCATTAGCGGAGTTTTCTACAATAATAGCTACCAGTCGAGCATTCAGATGGCCACCTATGAGGCATTATAATGTAGACGATGTAGATCGCCATTTGGGTGGTTTGAGCCGGGGGAGGCTCGGTTTTTGGGTACAGATTTGGTACAGGAGGCCTTGGACAAGGTCAAATCATTCAGGATTGCCTTTGTTCAGCTCAATCCAGGCAAAAGAATTATGCCGACCGTAAGGTTCGTGATGTGGCATTCATGGTCGGGGAGAGAGTATTACTTCGGGTATCACCCATGAAGGGTGTCATGAGATTTTGGAGGAAGAGCAAGTTGAGCCCTAGGTATATCAGGCCATTTGAGATTCTCGAGAGAGTGGGGGAGGTGGCTTAAAGACTTGCGTTGCCACCATGGCTATCGTCAGTTCATCCAGTATTGCATGTGTCCATGCTCCGGAAGTATCATGGTGACCCTTACCACGTATTAGACTTCAGCTCTGTCCAGTTGGACAAGGATTTGACTTATGAGGAAGTGACGGTAGCCATTTTAGACTGACAGGATCCACAACTGAGTTCGAAGAATTATCCTTCAGTTTGAGCGCACTAGAGAGGTCAGCCTCTTGAGGTAGCTACATGGGAGTCCGAGCCGGAAATGCGGAGTATATATCCCCACTTGTTTGCCAGTCAAGGTACTTTTCTATGTCTGTTCGAGGACGAACTGTTGTTTTAGAGGTGGAGATTATGATGACCCAAGGGCTCATCTTGTATTTTAGGACTTACTCCATGCTCATTAGCCTTAAATATCTTATAATTATCCTCCTCGATATGCGTACACAGTCTGAGTGTAATTTCGGAAAGCATATATGTAAAAAATAGAAGAAATAATATTTTTTGAAATTTAAAATGATTTTGAGTTGACTTTTTTCAATGTTTTGAGTAAACAGACCCAGATCCGTGTTTCGACAGTCCCGGTGGGTCCATAATAAAATATAGGACCTGGGCGTATGCCCTTAATCGAATTATAAGGTCCCAAGCGCGAAAAACAAATTTTTTGATGAAAATTGTAAGACGAAAAATCCATAGAATTAAATAAATTGATTATTGTTCGAACTCGTTGGTATCAGGCTCGTATTTTTGTTTTGGAGCCCGGTACAGGTCTATTATAACATATATGTCATGTCTGTGAAATTTGGTGGAAATCAAAGTTTATTTGACGTGATTCAGACGTCTGGTTGAGAAGATAGTGAATTTGATATGTTCTTGAGAAACTCTTGAGTTTTGAGGCTAAATCCGTAGTTTTAGGTTTTATTTGAGAAATTTGATTGCATGAGCAAGTCTGTAGGATTTTTTTAGACGTGTGTGCATGTTTGGGTTAGAGCTCCGAGGGCTCGGGTGAGTTTCGGATGGGCCACAGAGTGAGTAACTTAGAATTTTTCTAGTGTCTGCATTTTCTAGGAACTAGCCTCTGATCTAGCAATTGCGAGGTCAGTGTTCGCATTTGCGAACCTCCCCGTTTTCTACCAGGTTCACATTTGCGAACAAATTAATCGCATTTGCGATAAATACCTAGACCAACCTAGGTTCTTATTTGCGACAATTTGGTGGCATTTGCGGAAGTCCAGAAATCGCATTTGCGACAGCAGCAGAAATGCGATAGGTTCGCATTTGCGACAGCAACAACAATTACGAAGCTCTGGTCGCATTTGCGACGTCTGCAGCTGATAACCTTGGTACTTAGACAGTATTTTCTCATTTTTCAATCGTTCAAAAGACTCCCAAACCCTTTAGGTGATTTTTCAAAGGCATGTTTTTCCCCAAATGATAGGTAAGTTATTCTTAACACAATCCTTCCAATCTTTCACTTCTTTTTTATGATTTTAACCTAGAATCTAGAAATTTCAAGGTAGAATTAGGGATTTTTGGGTAGAACTTAGGGTTTTCAAAATTTGGCGATTTAGACCTCAAATTGAGGTCAGATTCCAAAACCAATTGTATATCCTGGCTCGGGGGTGAATGAGTAATCGGGGTTTTGTCCCAATGTCGGGTTTTGACAAAGTAGGCCCGGGGTCGATTTTTGACTTTTTGGAGAAAATTTTGGGAAACTTATAATTATGCATTGGGGTTGATTTTTTTAGTAATAATTTATGTTATTAAGTTGATATTGACTAGATACTAGTGGTTCAGAGGTGGAAAGTAGAGGAAAAGTGATAATTGAGCATTGAGTTGGTCGTCGGATTGAGGTAAGCGTTTGGTCTAACTTCGACTTGAGGGATTAGGAATCCCTGACTTAATTACTATGTGAAATTGCATGTGTGTGACATATAGGTGAGGTGACGAGTAACTATGTGACGCCAAATAACTTGTTTAGCCTACTCCCTTCCCCGTTTCCAATTTATTATCTTCATGTCTTAACAATTTCATGCTTTTTGATGCTTTTATGTCTACTTGCTTTTGTTATATTGTTTTAATTTTTTGAAAGTATTAGTTGTTCCGTAGTTTCATTTTGGTACATTAGAGGACCCCCATGAGTATCTTGATAGCTGCCATGAGGTTCTTCGGAACATGGGTATTTTGGAGACCAATGGGTCGATTTCGCTGCTTTTCATATGACAGGTTCCGCCAAGAAATGGTGGAGGGATTATTTATTGACTAGACCAGCTGGGTCGCCTGCTCTTACTTGGGATCAATTCTACCATCTCATCTTGGAGAAGTTTCTGCCTGTTACTACGAGAGAGGAGTGTCGCCTTCAGTTTGAGCGTCTCCGGCAGGGCAGCATAACTGTTACTCAGTATGAGACCTAGTTCATGGATTTGGCCCTCCATGCTATTCTCCTGCTTCCCACTGACAGAGAGAGAGAGAGAGAGAGACAGAGAGAGAGAGAGAGAGAGTTAGGAGATTTATTGAGAGTCTAACTCAACCTATTGGATTGCAGATTGCTAAGGAGTCTGGGAGCGATATTTCTCTCCAGGATGTGGCCAATGTGGCCAGGCGAGTAGGGATGGTTCTTGAACAGAGGGGTCAGGGGTCAGATAAGAGACCTCGTCATTCCGGTGGGTTCAGTGGCGCCTCATCTGGAGGAAGGGTTACTTTTGGTAGTGGCCATCCTCCTAGGCCATTCCATTCAGCTCTCCAGGAATCCCACGGTACCCCAGGTGGTCGTTGTTCTTATGTACCTCATTTTGTGCAGCCAGCCTACAGTGCACCACCAGCTCCTATCAGATCACCTGCTCATTATAATTTTTATCGTGGTCAGCCGACTTGTCAGGGTCAGTATCAATTTTCACATCCTCAATATCAGGATGGGTGTTCTGAGTGTGGTGATTATGGGCATATTTGGAGAGCCTGTCCGAGATTATCGGATGTTCAGCCATAGTATTAGGGTTCGCGTGCCATGGTTCCGGCACCAGTTTCTGCACCGCCTGCTCAGCCAGCCAGAGGTAGAGGCCAGACAGTTCGAGGTAGGGATCAGACTGTTAGAGGTGTAGGTCAGGCCACTAGAGTTGGATGCTCATCTGTCAGAGGTCGTCCCAGAGATATGGTTCATGGTGGTGGGGCCCAGCCCCGGTGGTATTCCTTTCCAGTCAGGCCTAAGGCTCATTCCTTCGATGTTGTTATCACAGTTACTGTTTCAGTTTACAATAGAGATGCTTCTGTCCTATTTGATCCCGGTATACTTACTCTTATGCGTCCTTTTTTTTTGCTTCATATTTGGTTGTGCCCCGTGATTCCTTGAGTGCCCATGTATATGTGTCCACGCCCGTGGAGACGCTATTGTGGTAGATCGTGTTTATCTCTTGTGTTTGGTCGTTATCGGGGGTCTTGAGACTAGTGTTGACATTTCCCTTCTTGATAAGGTTTATTTTGATGTTATATTGGGCATGGATTAGATGTTACCTTATCATGCTATCTTGGACTGTCATGCCAAGATAGTGACATTAGCCTTACCAGGGTTTCCTCGATTAGAGTGGAGGGGGACCCCTAGTCATTCTTCCAGAAGGGTTGTTTCTTTTATGAAAGCCCAGCATATGGTCGAGAAGGGATGTTTGGCCTATTTGGCTTATGTTCGTGACTCTAGTGATGAGGTTCCTTCTATGGATTTCATGCCTATTGTTCGAGAGTTTCCTGAGGTATTTCGTGCAGCCCTGCCAGGGATGCTATCCGACAGGGATATTGACTTTTGCATTGATGTGGATCTGGGCACCCATCCCATTTCTATTCCACCACACCGGATGGCCTAACCAGAGTTGAAAGAGTTAAAGGATCAGTTAGAGGATTTGCTTGATAAGGGCTTTATTAGACCTAGTGTCTCGCCATAGGGTGCATCGATTTTGTTTGTGAAGAAGAAGCATGGGTCAATTAGGATGTGTATATATTATCGGCAGTTGAACAAAGTCCCAATCAAGAATAAGTATCTTTTGCCGAGGATTGATGATTTGTTTGATCAGCTACAGGGTGCCAAGGTATTTTCAAAAATTGACTTGAGATCTGGCCACCATCAGTTGAGGATTAGGGTGTCCGATGTCTTTAAAAACGATTTTCAAGCCTTACCTGGATTCATTTTTGATTGTATTTATTGATGAAATTTTGATATACTCCCGCAGCTGGGAAGAGAATGAGAAGCATTTCCAGATAGTGCTCCAAACTTTGAAGGACAGTCAGTTGTATGCTAAATTTTTGAAGTGCGAGTTTTGGTTGGATTCAGTTGCTTTTTTGGGTCACGTTGTATCAGCAGAGTGTATCCAAGGGATCCTAAGAAGATTGAGGCAGTCAAGAACTGTCCTAGACCCACTTCAGCTATAGAGATCAGGAGTTTTTTGGGTTTGGCAGGTTATTACCGTCGGTTTATAGAGGGGTTTTCAATAGCAGCCCCGATAACCAGGTTGACCATGAAGGTTTCCCCGTTCAGATGGTCGGAAGAGTGTGAGGCGAGCTTTCTGAAGCTATCTTTGACTATAGAACCGATGTTGGTATTACCATCAGATTCAGGATCTTACACGGTATATTGTAATGCCTCCCGTATTAGGCTCGGAGAGGTATTGATGCAGGAGGTCAGGTTGATTGCATATGCGTCACGCCAGATGAAGGTTCATAAGAATAATTACCATGTTCATGACTTAGAGTTGGCAGTCATTGTTCAAGCATTGAAGATTTGGAGGCACTATCTTTACGGCGTACCATGTGAGGTTTTCACGGATCATCACAGCCTTCAGTATTTGTTCAAGTAGAAGGATCTCAATTTTAGGTAGAGGAGATGGTTAGAGCTATTGAAAGACTATGGCATCATGATACTGTATCATCCGGAAGAGGACAATGTGGTGGCCGATTCATTGAGTAGGAAGACAGTGTGTATGGGCAGCCTTGCTTTCATTCCGGTTGGTGAGAGATCGCTAGCTTCGGATATTCATACTTTGGCCAATACGTTTGTGAGGTTGGATATTTTAGAGCTCCATCGTGTTCTGGATCAGTCGCTCGATCTTCCTTGTTTGAGTGTATCAGAGATCAGTAGTATCATAACCCTCACTTGAGAGACCTTAGGGATACCGTTCGGCACGGTGGTGCCAAGCAGGTTACAGTTGGGGATGACGGTGTCTTGAGGATGCAAGGTCGGGTATGTTTGCCTAATGTTGATGGGCTTCGTGAGTTGATCCTTGAGGAGTCTCACAGTTCTCGGTATTCTATCCACCCGGGCGCTGCCAAGATATACTAGGACCTACATCAGCATTATTGGTGGAAGAGGATTAAAAAGGATATAGTGGCTTATGTAGCTCGGAGCCTGAATTGTCAGCAGGTGAAGTATGATCACCAGAGAACCGGTGGTTTGCTTCAGCAGATGGAGATTCCTGAGTTTTAGTGGGAGCGTATTACTATGGACTTTGTTGTTAGACTCCCACTTACTCAGAGGAAGTTCGACGTTGAGTGGATTGTTGTGGATAGGCTGACTAAGTCAACCCACTTCATTCCTATGGCAGTCACCTATTCTTCATAGCGGTTAACAGATATTTATATTCGGGAGATCGTCTGTCATCATAGCGTTCCCATGTCGATCATTTCTGATCGGGTCGAGTTGAGTACATCATTTCATCCTCAGACGAACGGACTGTCCGAGCGTACTATTAAGATCTTGGAGGATATGCTTGGCATCTGTGTCATTCACTTTGGAGGTTCTTGGTATCAGTTCTTTTTGTTAGCGTAGTTTTCCTACAATAATAGCTACCTGTCGAGCATTCAGATGGCCCCTTATGAGGCTTTATATAGTAGACGATGTAGATCGCCATTTGGGTGGTTTGAGCCGGGGGATGCTCGGTTTTTGGGTACAGATTTGGTACAAGAGGGCTTGGACAAGCTCTAATCATTCAGGATCGCCTTTGTTAGCTCAGTCCAGGCAAAAGAGTTATGCCGACCGTAAGGTTCGTGATGTGGCATTCATGGTCGGGGAGAGAGTATTACTTCGGGTATCACCCATGAAGGGTGTCATGAGATTTTGGAAGAAGAGCAAGTTGAGCCCTAGGTATATCAGGCCATTTGAGATTCTCGAGAGAGTGGGGGAGGTGGCTTATAGACTTGCGTTGCCACCATGGCTATCGTCAGTTCATCTAGTATTGCATGTGTCCATGCTCCGGAAGTATCATGGTGACCCTTCCCACGTATTAGACTTCAGCTCTGTCCAGTTGGACAAGGATTTGACTTATGAGGAAGAGCCGGTAGCCATTTTAGACTGACAGGATCCACAACTGAGGTCGAAGAGTTATCCTTCAGTTCGAGCGCACTAGAGAGGTCAGCCTCTTGAGGCAACTACATGGGAGTCCGAGCCATGCGGAGTAGATATCCCCACTTGTTCGCCAGTTCAGGTACTTTTCTATGTCTGTTCGAGGACGAACTGTTGTTTTAGAGGTGGAGATTATGATGACCCAAGGGCTCATCTTGTGTTTTAGGACTTACTCCATGCTCATTAGCCTTAAATATCTTATAATTATCCTCCTCGATATGCGTACACAGTCCGAGTGTAATTTCAGAAAGCATATATGTCCAAAATAGAAGAAATAATAGTTTTTGAAATTTAAAATGATTTTTAGTTGACTTTAGTCAATGTTTTGAGTAAACAGACTCATATCCGTGTTTCGACAATTCCCGGTGGGTTCATAATAAAATATGGGACCTGGGCGTATGCCCTTAATCAAATTCTGAGGTCCCAAGCGCGAGAAACGAATTTTTTGATGAAAATTGTAAGACTAAAAATCGATAGAATTAAATAAATTGATTATTGTTCGAACTCGTTTGTATCGGGCCCGTATTTTTGTTTTGGAGCCCGGTACAGGTCTATTATAACATATATGTCATGTATGTGAAATTTGGTGGAAATTAGTGTTTATTTGACGTGATTCAGACGTCTGGTTGAGAAGATAGTGAATTTGATATGTTCTTGAGAAACTCATGAGTTTTGAGGCTAAATCCGTAGTTTTAGGTTTTATTTGAGAAATTTGATCAAGTCTGTAGGATTTTTTTAGACGTGTGTGCATGTTTGGGTTAGAGCTCCGATGGCTCGGGTGAGTTTCGGATGGGCCACAGAGTGAGTTAAACTTAGAATTTTTCTAGTGTCTGCATTTTCTAGGAACTAGCCTCTGATCTAGCAATTGCGAGGTCAGTGTTCGCATTTGTGAACCTCCCCATTTTCTACCAGGTTCACATTTGCGAACAAATTAATCACATTTGCGATAAATACCTAGACCAGCCTAGGTTCGTATTTGCGACAATTTGGTCGCATTTGCGGAAGTCCAGAAATCGCATTTGCGATAGTAGCAGAAATGCGATAGGTTCGTATTTGCGACAACAGCAGCAATTGCGAAGCTCTGGTCGCATTTGCGACATCTGTAGCTAATAATCTTGGTACTTAGACAGGATTTTCTCATTTTTCAATCGTTCAAAAGACTCCCAAACCCTTTAGGTGATTTTTCAAAGGCATGTTTTCCCCCAAATGATAGGTAAGTGATTATTAACTCAATCCTTCCAATCTTTCACTTCTTTTTTATGATTTCAACCTAGAATCTAGAAATTTCAAGGTAGAATTAGGGATTTTGGGTAGAACTTAGGATTTTCGAAATTTGGAGATTTAGACCTCAAATTGAGGTCGGATTCCAAAACAAATTGTATATCCTAGCTCGGGGGTGAATGAGTAATCGGGGTTTGGTCGCAATTTCGGGTTTTGACCAAGTAGGCCCGGGGTCGATTTTTGACTTTTTGGAGAAAATTTTGGGAAACTTATAATTATGCATTGGAGTTGGGTTTTTTAGTAATTATTTATTTTATTAAGTTGATATTGACTAGATACGAGTGGTTTGGAGGTGGAAAGTAGAGGAAAAGCGATAATTGAGCATTGAGTTGGTCGTCGGATTGAGGTAAGTGTTTGGTGTAACTTCGACTTGAGGGATTAGGAATCCCTGACTTAGTTACTATGTGAAATTTCATGTGTGTGACGTATAGGTGAGGTGACGAGTAACTATGTGCCGCCAAATAATTTGTTTATCCTACTCCCTTCCACGTTTCCAATTTATTATTTTCATGTCTTAACAGTTTCATGATTTTTGATGCTTCTATGTCTACTTGCTTTTGTTAGATATTGTTTTACTTTTTTGAAAGTATTAGTTGTTCCGTAGTTTCATTGTGGTACATTAATGGTTAAGCTGGTTGTCGGTGTTTCATGGTACATTGCGGTTGGTCTTGTTGTGTAGGAATAATTGGTGAAGTTCCCTAATGGTTTTGTTTTCCGTTTACATTGGTTTGAGGCATACATGTCTCGAAGGGTTTGAGCTAAATTTTGAAATATTTGTTCTTATATGTGACTGATGATTGTCTGGTGGGACCGGGTTGCACGCCGCAACAAGGGGTAATAAGGGTGGACAGGTTGGATCAGGTTGCACGCCGCAACAGGAGGAATAAGGGTGATATATTGAGGAGTAATAAGGGTGGACAGGTGGGATCGGTTTGTACGCCGCAACAAGAGGAATAAGGGTAAATGTTCATATTGTTATTGATTATATGGTGGGATCGGGATGCACGCCGCATTATTGTTTATTTGTGCGGCTTTAACTGTGATTTCATTCTGTAGCATTGAGACTTTGTTAAGGATTGGTTATAGCGGAGTACTAGCAAGATAACTGGGTTCCGTATCTATTTACTGCAAGTTATTGTTATATTTTATTTAGCACCTCCTTTTTTTTTTGCTTTATTATAAACTGAATACAGGTTATATTGTAAGTGCCCAACCGTATCTTCGTCACTACCTCGTCGAGGTTAGGCTTGGAACTTCCCAGTACATGGGGTCGATTTTACAGATGCTACACTCTGCACTTCTGTGCATGTTTTGTAGCTGATTGTGGCTAATCGAGATGTCGGTAGCAGTTATCCGTCCGGGATACCCAAGGTAGTCCTACTGGCGTCCGCAAGCCCTGGCGCGCCCCTCCTATGCTTTACATTTCTGTTTTACTTCTCTTTCAAGTCAGATGTATTCTTCTTTCAAACTCATACTTGTAGATATTTATAGAATGTTCGTGAGTTGTGACACCAGTTTCTGGGTGGTAATAGTTTCGATTTTATAAATATTGCAAGGGTAATTAGTTAATTATGTAATTTCACTTTTATTTCGTCGAGTTAGCTTGTTGAATTTTGATTATAAAAGAAAAAGTAATGGAGACACGTAAATAGAACTCTAACATTCCTTGCCAATCGAGTGCGATGTTAGGCGCCATCACGGTCCGAATAGTGGGAAATCCGGATCGTGACAAGTGGTCCCACATCAAATATATATAAATTTCTGACCGATTTCGGTTTGATATTGGTCAATATTTGACCAAGACCTGGTCATACTTGTATATTATCTACAAATATAATTTTTAATTAAAATTTATATATTTGAAATTATGTTTTCCCACTCAAGACAATTGGTTTTTAGTGTGTATATATATATATATATATATATATATATATATATATATATATATATATATATATATATATATATATATATATATATATATATATATATATATAATTTACCAACCGGATAATTTTTGATTAAATTCTTCTGACCATGTTCGGTCGGAAATACAATTTTAAAATAATTAAAGTATAAATTTAATGAAATTAGTGACCGAAGCCGGTCAATTTTTGTCAACCTTTATATGAATAGCATTTCAATAGATAATATTTAATACTTAATTGATTTATATATATATATATGTGTGTGTGTGTGTATAAATTACTTTTATATAGACACTATATCTTATCTATGTATGTATATATATATACATATGTACATAACATTTAATTGCTTTAACATCCTAAATTATAATATTCAATATTTAATAATGGAAAAGTCAATCGGAAGTTGACTTATTGGTAAACTGCCTCAGAATGTAGAATTTATGGTTCATATAGCTTCTTTAGGTGATTTGGGACTTCGGAGTGTGTTCGGAATGTGGTTTTTATGTCCGGTGTAGAATTAGGCTTCAATTGGCGAAAGTTGGTTTTTGGCGATTTCTGGTCGGCAGTGGAAAATAGGCTATCGGGGTCGGATGGAATTTCAGAAGTTGGAACAGGTTTGTAAAGTCATTTTGGATATGTGTGCAAATTTTCAGGTCATTCGGACGTGTTTTGGTTGGTTTCGGCATCATTGGCCGAATTTAGAAGTTTCAAAGTTCATAGGCTTGAATTTGATGTGATTTTATTGTTTTTTCGTTGTTTTTTGTGTTTTGAAGGCTCAACTAAGTTTGAATGATGTTATGGGGTGTGTTGGTAGGTCTGTTTGAGGTCCCGAAGACCTTGGGTGTGTTTCGGGTGGTTAACGGAGTGTGTTTGGCCTTAAAACGATTGTTGTTGCTGCTGTATTTTCTTGATTCTGGTTTCCTTCTATGCGATCGCATAAGTTTTCTGGTGAAGCAACAGAAATTGTGTTATGCGATCGCAATTAACGGTCCGCGATTGCGTAGTGGGAGGAGGCAGAGCAGTACAGTCGCGTGAGGATTATTGCGATCGCACATTGTGGGTGCGTGTGGCAGTGAGGTGATGGAATAGCTCTATGCGATCGCATAGAGCTTGTCATGATCGCATTGTTGTGCGGAGATGTCTTACGCGATCGCACAGGTGTTTCTACTATCAAATAGGTTAGTTGGTTGGACAGCATTTTGTTCTCCGCGATCGCGTGCCTTTTTCTGCGATAGCACAGAGTTAAGTCTGGGCAGAAAGTTTTAAGTTCCAATGTCGGGGGTTTTTGTCCATAACTCATTTTTCAATTAGAGAGCTCAGGGAAGGAGAACTTGGACGAGATTTTCAGTGGGATTCTTGTGTTAAGTGTTCTTCAATCATTTTTTGTTCAATTTCATGATATTGTGTTGATTTTCACCATGCAATTTGAGGAATTAAAGTAGAAAATTTGGGGAAAATGGGAGGAAAATTTGGAAATTTCTTTTGGTGATTTGAGTGGGCAATTGAGGTCGGATTTTGGTAAATTTTGTATGGGTAGACTCGTAAGGTAATTTTGGAGAGAAATGGGACACTTAGTCTCTTAACTTGGTTCAATAGGAAGTTGAATTATTGGTAAACGACCTCGGAATGTAGAATTTATGGTTCGGATAGCTTCGTTAGCTGATTTGGACTTAGGAGTGTGTTCGGAATGTGGTTTTGATGTCCGGTGTAGAATTAGGCTTGAATTGGCGAAAGTTGGTTTTTGGCAATTTTCGATCGGGGTCAAAATGGAATTTCAGAAGTCGAAAAAGGTTCGTAATTTCATTTTGGATATGTGTGAAAATTTTCAGGTCATTCGGACGTGTTTTGGTTGGTTTCAGTATCATTGGCGGAATTTAGAAGTTTCAAAGTTCATATGCTTGAATTTGATGTGATTTTGTGTTTTTGCATTATTTTTGGTGTTTTGAAGGCTCGACTAAGTTTGAATGATGTTATGGGGTTTGTTGGTAGGTTTGGTTGAGGTCCTGAGGGCCTTGGGTGTGTTTCGGGTTGTTAATGGAGGTGTTTAGTCTTAAAAGGACTGTTGTTGCTACTGTATTTTCTTGGTTCTGGTTTCCTTATATGCAATCGCAATACTGGGGCTGCGATCGCATAGGTTTGTTGGTGAGGCAGCAGAAATTGTGTAATGCGATCGCAATTAATGGTCCGCGATCGCGTAGGAGGAGGAGGAAGAGCAGTGCGGTCGCATGAGGATTATTGTGATCGCACAGTGTGGGCACGTGTGGAAGTGAGGTGATGAAATAGCTCTATATGATCGCATAGATCTTGTCGCGATCACATTGTTGTGAGGAGTTGTCTTCCGCGATCGCACAGGTGTTTCTGCGATCGCATAGGGTTAGTTGGTTGGGCAACACTTTGTTCTTCACGATCGCGTGCCTTTTCCGCGATTGCAAGGAGTTAAGTCTGGGCAGAAAGTTTTAAGTTCCAATTTCGGGGGTTTTTGGCCATAACTCATTTTTCCATTAGAGAGCTCGGGGGAAGGAGAAAATGGACGAGATTTTAAGTGGGATTCTTGTTGTAAGTGTTGTTCAATCATTTTTGGTCAATTTCATGATATTGTGTTGATTTTCACCATGCAATTTGAGGAATTAAAGTAGAAAATTTGTGGAAAATGGGAGGAAAATTTGGAAATTTCTTTTGGTGATTTGAGTGGGCAATTAAGGTCGGATTTTGGTAAATTTGGTATGGGTAGAGTCGTAAGGTAATTTTGGAGATAAATGGGACACTTAGTCTCTTAACTTGGATCAATAGGAAGTTGACTTATTGGTAAACGACCTCGGAATGTAGAATTTATGGTTCGGATAGCTTTGTTAACTGATTTGGGCTTAGGAGTGTGTTCGGAATGTGGTTTTGATGTCCGGTGTAGAATTAGGCTTGAATTGACGAAAGTTGGTTTTTGGCAATTTTCGATCGGGGTCAGAATGGAATTTCAGAAGTCGGAACAGGTTCGTAATTTCATTTTGGATAAGTGTGCAAATATTCAGGTCATTCGGACGTGTTTTGGTTGGTTTCGGTATCATTGGCGGAATTTAGAAGTTTCAAAGTTCATAGGCTTGAATTTGATGTGATTTTGTGTTTTTGCATTGTTTTTGGTGTTTTGAAGGCTCGACTAAGTTTGAATGATGTTATGGGGTGTGTTGGTAGGTTTGGTTGAGGTCCCGAGGGCCTTTGGTGTGTTTCGGGTGGTTGATGGAGTGTGTTTAGCCTTAAAAGGACTGTTGTTGTTGCTGTATTTTCTTGGTTCTGGTTTCCTTATATGCAATCGCAATACTGGGGCTGCGATCGCATAGGTTTGTTGGTGAGGCAGCAGAAATTGTGTAATGCGATCACAATTAATGGTCCGCGATCGCGTAGTAGGAGGAGGCAGAGCAGTGCGGTCGCGTGAGGATTATTGCGATCGCACAGTGTGGGCACGTGTGAAAGTGAGGTGATGGAATAGCTCTATATGATTGCATAGAGCTTGTCGCGATCACATCGTTGTGAGGAGTTGTCTTCCGCGATCGCATAGGTGTTTCTGCGATCGCATAGGGTTAGTTGGTTGGGCAACAATTTGTTCTTCACGATCACGTGCCTTTTCCGCGATTGCAAAGAGTTAAGTCTGGGCAGAAAGTTTTAAGTTCCAATTTCGGGGGTTTTTGGCCATAACTCATTTTTCCATTAGAGAGCTCGGGGGAAGGAGAAAATGGACGAGATTTTCAGTGGGATTCTTGTTGTAAGTGTTCTTCAATCATTTTTGGTCAATTTCATGAATTTGTCTTGATTTTTACCATGAAATTTGAGGAATTAAAGTAGAAAATTTGGGGAAAATGGGAGGAAAATTTGGAAATTTCTTTTGGTGATTTGAATGGGCAATTAGGTCGGATTTTGGTAAATTTGGTATGGGTAGAGTCGTAAGGTAATTTTGGAGAGAAATGGGACACTTAGTCTCTTAACTTGGTTCAATAGGAAGTTGACTTATTGGTAAACGACCTCGGAATGTAAAATTTATGGTTCGAATAGCTTCGTTAGCTGATTTGGACTTAGGAGTGTGTTCGGAATGTGGTTTTGATGTCCGGTGTAGAATTAGGCTTGAATTGGCGAAAGTTGGTTTTTGGCAATTTCGATCGGGGTCAGAATGGAATTTCAGAAGTCGAAACAGGTTCGTAATTTCATTTTGGATATGTGTGCAAATTTTCAGGTCATTCGGACGTGTTTTGGTTGGTTTCGATATCATTTGCGGAATTGAGAAGTTTCAAAGTTCATAGGCTTGAATTTGATGTGATTTTGTTTTTTTGCATTGTTTTTGGTATTTTGAAGGCTCGACTAAGTTTGTTGAGGTCCCGAGGGCCTTGGGTGTGTTTCGGGTGGTTAATGGAGTGTGTTTAGCCTTAAAAGGACTGTTGTTGCTGCTGTATTTTCTTGGTTTTGGTTTCTTTATATGCAATCGCAATAGTGGGGCTGCGATCGCATAGGTTTGTTGGAGAGGCCGCAGAAATTGTGTTATGCGATCGCAATTAACGGTCTGCGATTGCGTAGTGGGAAGAGGCAGAGCAATGCGGTAGCGTGAGGATTATTGCGATCGCACAGTATGGGCGCGTGTGGCAGTGACGTAATGGAATAACTCTATATAATAGCATAGAGCTGGTCGCGATCACATTGTTGTGAGGAGTGTCTTACGCGATCGCATAGGTGTTTCTGCGATCGCAAGGGTTAGTTGGTTGGGCAACACTTTGTTCTTCACGATCGCGTGCCTTTTTCGGCGATTGCACAGAGTTAAGTCTGGGACGAAAGTTTTAAGTTCCAATTTTGGGGGATTTTTGCCATAACTCATTTTTCCATTAGAGAGCTCGGGGGAAGGAGAAAATGGACGAGATTTTCAGTGAGACTCTTGTGGTAAGTGTTCTTCAATCATTTTTGGTTCAATTTCATGAATTTGTCTTGATTTTCACCATGAAATTTGAGGAATTAAAGTAGAAAATTTGGGGGAAATGGGAGGAAAATTTAGAAATTTCTTTTGGTGATTTGAGTAGGCAATTGAGGTCGGATTTTGGTAAATTTTGTATGGGTAGACTCATAAGGGAATGGGGATTCTAGTTTTGTGATTTTTATCAAATTCCGAGACGTGGACCAGGGGCTTGGGTTTGGCCAATTTCGAGAATTGTGCCTAAAATTGATAGTTTTTGTTTGAGCCTTGTTCTTTTAACATATATTGATGATTTTAATATGGTTTTGGTTAGATTTGGAGCAATCGGGAGCCGATTCGAGGGGCAAGAGCATCGCGGATTAGTATTTTGGCCCGGGTGGAGATAAGTAATGGCTATAAATCTGGTCCTAAGGGTATGAAACCTTGGACTTTGTATTTCTCACTGTTTTTAGAATGGCGCACATGTCGGATGAAGAGTATGTTGCGTGCACTGATTTTTGGATTGGACTTGGTCCACTCCGTGGCAACTATTGAGTTGCGTATTTTTACTCTAAACCATATATTAAATTGTATTCTAACAACTATTGCTATATTTGGGTTGTAAGCCATGTTTGGGGCCTCGTGCCGACTTGTTTAGACCTCGTGGGGGTTTTATACTGTTATTTCCTCACTGTGTTGACTTACGATTTACACTCAGTCATATTGTGCTTAACTGTTTTTCGAAACTCAACCTTATTTACACTATTTTGAGATATAAAATGATGTTTTGGGTCGAATACCCCGTTTTACTAATACGCCCGAGGGGCTTTTGAGAGCTGCTGACTGAGTGAGGTCGAGGGCCTGATTGTGAGGATATAATACGCCACGAGCTGGCTTGATATTAGCGCTTGGGCTGAAGGAGCCCCTCCAGAGTCTGTACACACCACCAGTGAGTGCAGGTACCTACTAAGTACGAGTGTCGAGTGCCGAGTGACGAGTGATTAGGAGCCATGAGTGACTGTGAGGTTTCCCGAGGGGCTGATTATGAGTGACTATGAGGTATGTCCGAGGGGCAGTTTCTGATACATGTTTTTGCTCGAGGGGATACTTATGATTTTACCACTTTCACTCTAAACTTATGAAATATGTTTTGCTTGAGGGGATTTTTATGATTTTTATCATTTTACACTAAACTTATTGAAAGTTATGTTGAAACTATTGACAAGTATATTTCTAAATGATTTTTACTGAAATCGGCTTTTTAGCGTGATGATTTAACGTATACATTGTTGGAAAAAAGGTTGTGCTTATTGTGAAATGATGATTTGATTTTATGTGTTTCTTACTTCTCTAACCTGATTTATTTTCATTACTACTGAGTTGGTGTACTCACATTACTCCCTGCACCTTGTGTGCAGATCCAGGTGTTAGGGCATAGTGAGTTGTGTATCTATTCCAGAGATTTCTCAGAGATTTTGCGAGGTAGTTGCACTTGTCCGCAGTCCTTCTCTCTCTCCTGCTTACTATTATAGATATTTTTTTTCTTTAGTTGTATATTTTATGTAGATGCTCATGACCAGTGACTCCGGGATCTCGGGGGTTGTATTTAATATTCGGTATAAATTTAACTATTTTAAAAATGTTTAAAAGAAACCTTTATGGGTTATCAGTTTAGTAGATGTAAAGGGAAGCCTATTACGATTTGAGTGGATTTATTTTGCTGGCCTAGTTCCACGATAGGCGCCATCATGACTGGCTTAGATTTGGGGTCGTGACAAGTTGGTATCAGAGCGCTAGGTTACATAGGACTCACCAATCATGAGAAGGTTTAGTAGAGTCTTGCGGATCGGTACGGAGACGTTTGTACTTATCTTCGAGAGGCTGCAGAAACCTTAGGAAAATCTCACATTCTTGAATTCTTGTCGTGTCAATCAATTTTATTTAGCCAAGAGCATAACCCTTGATCTCCTTCCATGTATTTGAACGCGCCCGAGAGCGCTTGGTATCAGCTGTGCATCGACGGCTTGTGACTTCCATGGATGAGATGTGATTTTGGCCTGTTGGTAATCGGCCAGTCTGGAGGAGTTGAGGCCGGATTCATTATGTGGCTTGAGTGCTAAGATTTTGATTATGTGAGTCGTACATTTGGGGACTTATATGTCCGTTTGTGTTCTTATTGATGAGAATTGGTGACTAGATGGCTATGTGGTGAGTGTGATTTGATGGTTAGCTGTGTTGAGATTGTTTGATTTGGAAAAAAGGGTTGGCTAGAAATGTGGCAAGAACTATTGAGTGTTTGATCTCTGTCTCGGTTTGGTATATGGCTTCGAGTTGTGAGTGTATTGGAAGACATCTCATGTTGTTTAGTTGTGGAGTGAAGCGGATCTTTCTGTTGGGTTATGAGTTCCTGGTGATGTCTTTTGGGCTGATCATTGCCCCAGTAGCGTTCATGCATTTGATTAATGGTGTATTCAATCCGTATTAGCACTCCTTGTTATTGATATTTTTTTATGGCGTCCTGGCATATACGTGTAGCTTGGAGTAGCATACTCAGTATTTGAGGATGGAATTATAAGGATTCAGGGAGGAAAGGCTCTATGCAAAGTTCTCCAAGTGTGAATCTTGGCTCAGTTCAGTAGCATTCTTGGGACACGTGGTGTCCAGTCAGGGTATCCATGTGTCACACGTGTGTGGGTAGAGCTTCCAAAAGATCAAGATTTCTTTGACCACGCTCCAGTATTAGTTCTGCCATCAGCTTCTAGCTCTTACCGCGTATTTTGATGCCTCGAGGGTAGGCGTTGTTGTGTCTTAATGCAAAAGGGTGTGGTGGCTGCGTAATAGCTATGATCTTCGGAAGTGTATAGAGAGATATCATGTTTGAGGCTAAGCCAGTAGGGATATCTCCTACGGATTGTCCTAGGGTGTGTGATCCCTATGTTGTTCTGTAGTAAGTTATCTTCTACCAGTAAATGATATATGTTGTAATTGAGTTTAGATCGCTTGTGCAAGTTCGCATGACTATTACAATGGTGAATGCGAGATTCGCAGATGACTTGAGTTGTTAGAGGGTTTGTGTTATTATGGGAGTTGTGATTTATTAGTTGTCTTGATTGTTGTCTTTGAGCCAAGTGGGGGAGTCTGTTAATGATAAGTTGATTACATGATTATGTGTTGTGTTGGTTTCAGTTCGAGGTATATTGGTAAATCAGTTATGACCTGCAGATGTGGGGTCTGGGAATGACACGAGTAATGGAAATTTATTCGATATAGGTTTTAATGTACTCCATTAGGTAAATGGGTTCTATTGAATGATTGAGCAGTAACTATAAAAGGTCCTAGTATGTTAGTGTGCAAACGGGTCAGGTCGATTCTGTCTAATTGGTCAGTGTAATTGAGATTTATGTTGGAGGGTATCGGGACTTATGGCATTTCTACATTATCAGGAAAGTGAAGGAAATGTCTTTAGATTCGCAGGAATTCTTTTCAGGGTAAGTATTTTGAATATGATACTCTTGGGGATATTTGAGAGAGTATTCAGCGGCTTACGAGCCTTAGGCGGTATGGTGTTATGCTTGGGTCTCGTGAGGTGAGTCTGGGTTGATAATTGTGGTATTACGGCAAGGAAAAGTATCAATTTGAAGGTAAGTCAGAAGAAACTTGGGTAAATAGGACAACTCGGTAGTAGGTCGGATCGGCATGGTAAGGGATACGATTAATTCTTTGGGTGTTCATGAGGTAATGAGTTTTTACAGGTGTTTCTTAGAATACTCTTGGATTTTTGGTGGCCTACGTAGCTTGGTTGAGTTAGAAGGATTCAGTCCTGATGGTTTGGTGTTGCACAACTAAATGGTTTCTACAACGATTAAAGATGCATATTTTCTTCTAGCGTGAGGTGCAGGTGATGTATAGTGGTTTTGCTTCTAAATGGGATCAAATGGAAGTTCTCCGCTAGTTGGGTACTTAGTTGCTTGTGACTCGGAAGAGATCATGAAGTTCCCATAATTTCCCTAGGATGGAATGGTGGATGCGATATGTTAGATAGAGTTGAGATTTGCATATGTGAGGTCAAAACAAAATTCTTAGACAGCATCGGCAGTTCCAGATGACTAGGTAGATGATAGCACTATTGGGTGGCTTGATGAGGGTAAACATTTCAGAAAGGTCATGTGTGGAGTTAAGGGTACTTCATTGGTACTTCGACGCTCTCTTGTTGGATTGACTGCTGATATTCAAGGTTTATTGGTAACACGGAAGAATTATAGGGGTATCCCTCGTGGAACGATTGAGTACTAGGGATGTCCTAAGTATTCAAGCGGTCGAGTTGGGATCATATATAGTAATCTATGCGCTCCATGGACTTCGAGACTGAGAGTTCTCATAAACAGGTTATTTTGTGATAGCGAACTGTGAAGATGCGAGTAAGTTAGTCAGATGTTGGTATGTACCATGGTTCAGTCATGTGATATTTTGGTGAGTTATCTATCTATCGTGAGTGACCATAGTTGATTTACGGTTATTGATAGGCCAGTATGGGTGTGTGTTCGGCACCGGGTCAGAATTGTTGACTCCGAATTCTATTGCTGAGGAATGTACCATTCGATTGTCGTTGAGTTTATTCGTGTTCTTGAGTGATGTATGAGTTACCCTTCGGTGTTGCAAGGAGTTGTGATCGTTGGTTATAGGAAAATATGGTATGATTATAATTAGGCTTTATAGCTAGAGTTGAGAAAGGTAAGTAATTGGGTATTGCGGGATTGAGACATACTGGTTATGTACTTTCTGATTCGTGTGGCGTGGTACCGTACGGTTTCCCCGTGGTTATGCCAACACACTTTGAGTACTTGATGTCGAATTGCGCATGGTTATTGTTTTATAGCCAGGTGGCTGGAAGTATTTCATATGACCCAGTGTTTGGATGGTATCACGCATTATAGCAGAGTTATGTGGAGGTATGATCCTCGGTGTCAGATTCGTGAGTTTTGATTTTTTTGATGTGTGCCAAGCTTTTAGCATGATATTGTGATGGTAATTTTTAACAGTGAGATGGTCCTTTCGTGTGAATCTTTTATATAATTTAATTACATTAGAATGTTGTTATTGAGTGCACGAGTTGCACATGTTATGGCTTCGAATTTTATCGATGTGCCATATCAGTAGAGTGGTCGTGTTGGATGAGAAGAGGTCATTGGACCTAGAATGAATATTGTCAGAATTGTCTATAGCATAGTTGGAAGGATAAATATCGGGAGTAAGCTTAGAAATCTGCTATATTTCCTGTTTGGGAATGGGGAGCTTCATGTCTCACTGATCGGGCGAATGGTTGCTAGTTTCTACGTGTTTCTTTCCTCATCGGCAGTATATGAAAGTGTTAGAGCGAGGCATTTCTTTATAAGAGGTTACTTACTGGTATTGGGTTGTTCTAAGCAGCTATGTTGATTGGGAGTATTCACTATGGGTGTTTGAGTCATGCGGTGTATTATGTGGTTTCATATAGGGTGCATATATGGCTTGATTCCGCGTGTTCAGACTTATTCAGTAAATAGCTGTGGAGTTTGGACCTTGCAAGTTATTTCAGAAGTGAAAATTTGGTTCTAAGGTTTTTGGGTGAGGATTGGATTGCGAAATTTCAACTATGTTGTGCTATTGGACCTATATGGGGTAGGGTGACGTGGGATCACCCCCACATATGTGCATGGTAGGCTACGTGGCAGTTTGATGGTGTTGGAGAACAACTCTTGGCACGTTCAAGGACGAACGTTTGTTTAAGTGGGGGAGGATGTAACGACCTGGTCGGCCCATTTCCCCCGTTTCAGCTTCATTATGTTGTGTTAGATTGGTTGGCTCGGGTTCGGAGCAATTTTTGGAGAGAAATGAGACACTTAGTCTCTTAACTTGGTTCAATAGTGGAAAAGTCAACCGGAAGATGTTTTATTGGTAAAAAACCTCGGAATGTATAATTTATGGATCGGATAGCTTCTTTAGGTGATTTGGGACTTAGGAGTGTGTTCGGAATGTTGTTTTGATGTCCGGTGTAGAATTAGGCTTGAATTGGAGAAAGTTGGTTTTTGGCGATTTCTGGTCGGCAGTGGAAAATAGGCAATCTGGGTCGGAATGGAATTTCAGAAGTTGGAACAGGTTTCTAATGTCATTTTGGATATGTGTACAAATTTTCAGGTCATTCGGACGTGTTTTGGTTGGTTTCGGAATAATTGGTGGAATTTAGAAGTTTCAAAGTTCATAGTCTTGAATTTGACGTGATTTTTGTGTTTTTGCGTTGTTTTTGGTGTTTTGAAGGCTCGACTAAGTTTTAATGATGTTATGGGGTGTGTTGGTAGGTTTATTTGAGGTCCCGAGGGCCTTGGGTGTGTTTCGGGTGGTTAACTGAGTGTGTTTGGCCTTAAAAGGACTGTTGTTGCTGCTGTATTTTCTTGGTTCTGGTTTCCTTCTATGCGATCGCAATAGTGGGGCTGCGATCGCATAAGTTTGCTGATGAGGCAGCATAAATTGTGTTATGCAATCGCAATTAACGGTCTGCGATTGCGTAGTGGGAGGAGGCAGGATTATTGCGATCGCACAGTGTGGGCACGTGTGGTAGTGAGGTGATGGAATGGCTCTATGCGATCGCATAGAGCTGGTCGCGATCGCATTGTTGTGAGGAGATGTCTTACGCGATTGCATAGGTGTTTCTGCGATCAAATAGGGTTAGTTGGTTGGGCAGCATTTTGTTCTTCGCGATCGCATGCCTTTTTCTGCGATAGCATAGAGTTAAGTCTGGGCAGAAAGTTTTAAGTTCCAATTTCGGGGGTTTTTGGCCATAACTCATTTTTCCATTAGAGAGCTAGGGGGAAGGATAACTTGGGCGAGATTTTCAGTGGAATTCTTGTGGTAAGTGTTCTTCAATCATTTTTGGTTCAATTTCATGAATTTATCTTGATTTTGACTATGCAATTTGAGGAATTAAAGTAGAAAATTTGGGGAAAATGGGAGGAAAATTTGGAAATTTCTTTTGGTGATTTGAGTGGGCAATTGAGGTCGGATTTTGGTAAATTTGGTATGGGTAGACTCGTAAGGGAATGAGGATTCTAGTTTTGTAATTTTTATCGAACTCCGAGACGTGGGTCCGGGATCGGGGCTCGAGTTTGGCCAATTTCGAGAATTGTGCCTAAAATTGATAGTTTTCGTTTTAGCCTTGTTCTTTTAACATATATTGATGATGTTAATCTGGTTTAGGTTAGATTCGGAGAAATCGGGAGCCGATTCGAGGGGTAAGAGCATCGCAGATTATTATTTTGGCCCGGGTGGAGGTAAGTAATGGCTATAAATCTTGCCTTGAGGGTATGAAACTCTGGACTTCGTATTTCTCACTGTTTTTAGAATGGACCAAATGTAAGATGACGAGTATGTGGCGTGCACTGATTTTTGGATTGGACTTGGTCCTCTCCGCGGCAACTATTGAGTTGCGTTGTTTATTCTAAACCATATGTTAAATTGTGTTCTAAAAAATATTGCTATATTTGGGTTGCAAGCAATGTTTGGGGCCTAGTGCTGACTTGTTTAGACCCCTCGGGGGCTTTTTACTGCTATTTTTTCACTGTGTTGACTTACAATTTACACTCAGTCATATTGTGCTTAACTCTTTTTCAAAACTCAGCCTTATTTACACTATTTTGAGATATAAAATGATATTTTGGGTCGAGTACCCCGGTTTACTGATACGCCCGAGGGGATTTTGAGAGTTGCTGACTGAGTGAGGCCGAGGGCCTGATTGTGAGGATATGATACGCCACTAGGTGGCTTGATATTATCGCTTGGGCTGAAGGAGCCCCTCCGGAGTCTGTACACACCCCTAGTGAGCGCAGGTACCTACTGAGTGCGAGTGCCGAGTGCCGAGTGACGAGTGATTGAGAGGCATAAGTGACTGTGAGGTTGCCCGAGAGGCTGATTATGAGTGACTGTGAGGTATGCCCGAGGGGCAGTTTTTTATACATGTTTTTGCCCGAGGGGCTACTTGTGATTTTACCACTTTCACTCTGAACTTATGAAATATGTTTTGTCTGAGGGGTTTTTTATGATTTTTATTATTTTACACTAAACTTCTTGAAAGTTATGTTGAAACTATTGGCAAGTATATTTCCAAATGATTTTTACTGAAACGACTTTTAAGCGTGCTGATTTGACATATACATTGTTGGAAAGAAAGGTTGTGCTTATTGTGAAATGATGATTTAATTTTATGTGTTTCTTACTGCTCTGACCTGATTTATTTTCATTACTACTGAGTTGGCGTACTCACATTGCTCCCTGTAACTTGTGTTCAGATCCAGGTGTTAGGGCAGAGTGAGCTATGTATATTTTCCAGAGATTTCTCGGAGATTTTACGAGGTAGCTGCACGTGTCCACAGTCCTGCTCTCTCTCCTGCTTACTGTTATAGAGTTTATTTTTTTTCTTTAGTTGTATATTTTATGTAGATGCTCATGACCAGTGACTCCGGGATCTCCGGGGTTTTATTTAATATTCGGTATAGCTTTAAATGTTTTAAAAATGTTTAAAATAAGCCTTTATGGTTTATCAGTTTAGTAGATGTAAAGGGAAGCTTATTACGATTTGAGTGGATTTTTTTGGCCGGCCTAGTACCATGATAGGCGCCATCACGACTGACTTAGATTTGGGGTCGTGACAAGTTGATATATTTCTCTCTCTCTCTCACACACACTTTATATATATATATATTTACTATACTATACTATACTTGTAACGACCCAGCCGGTCGTTTCGAGAGTTATAGTCTAGTTTCCTCCGTTTCTACTTTTGTACCGGGTTAGTTGGTTCGGGTCCGGAGTGGTTTCGGAATGAATTGAGACACTTAGTCTCTATGAGATAAGCTTAAGATAGAAAAGTCAATCGGATGTTGACTTATGTATAAACGATCTCGGATTTGATTTTTGATGATTCCATTAGCTCCGTTAGGTGATTTTGGACTTGAAAGCGCGATCGGAATGTAATTTGGAGGTCCGTAGTGGAATTAGGCTTGAATTGGCGAAAGTTAAAATTTAGCGATTTTAGAAGGCAATGGAAAATTTGATATTGGGGTCAGAATGGATTTATGGAAGTTGGAGTAGGTTCGTGGCGTCATTTGTGACGTGTGTGTAAAATTTGAGGTGATTCGGGTGTGGTTTGGTAAGTTTCAGCGTCGTTTGTGGAATTTTGTTAGAAGTTCTTAGGCTTGAATCCGAGGGTAATTTGGTGTTTTGATGTTGTTTTGAGTGATTTGAAGGTTCGACTATGTTCGTATGGGGTTATATGACTCGTTGGTATGTTTGGTTGAGATCTCGAGGGTCTCAGCGTGTTTAGGGTGGTTAACGGATCAAGTTTACAGTTTGGAGAATTGCTGAAGTTGGCATGTTGCTGGTGTAATCGCACTGCGAGGGTATTGTCGCAGGTGCGGTTGGTTAAGCGTAGGTGCGAAAGTGTGTTGGATTGGAGAAAACCGTAGGTGCGAGTGGGTGTGTGCATCTGCGAGCCCGCAGAAGCGGGTAGTTGCCCGAAGAAATGGAAGGGAGTAGGTCTAGAAGTGGTCGTAGTTGCGAGGTCTTTTCCGCACCTGCGAGGTTGCAGAACCGGATGTGGAGCGCAGGTGCGCATTTTGAGTTGTAGGTGCGAAAAGCCCTGGCAGAAACTATAAATAGAGACTTCGCGAAGTTTTGCTCATTTCCACCATTTTCAAGTCGGACCTTGGGGCTTTTGGTGTGGTTTTTGAAGGAGATTCAAGGGTTTTTTCATAGAGGTAAGTTTCTTGAGTTCTAATACTCTTAGCTATGGTGTTTTCCCGTTGTTTTCTCATCTAATTAGTGGGATTTAGGAGTGAAAATAGGGGATTAGGGCTTGGGATTTTGGAGAGTGTAATTTGAGGATTTGAGGGACTAAATGATATCGGATTTTAATAAATTTTGTATGATTAGACTCGTGAGTGAATGGGATTTTAAGTTTTGTAAATTTTGTTAGATTTCGAGGCGTGGGCCTAGGGGCCGGGTTTGAACCAATTTCGAGTTTTGAGTATAATTTGGTAGTTTTTCTTGTGGAATTTATTCCTTTAGCATATATTGATGGTATTGTACTGGTTGTGACTAGATTCAGAGCATTTGGAGGTCGAATCGAGGGGAAAGAGCATCGCAGAGTAGATATTTGCTCAGTTTGAGGTAACGGTTGTAAATCTAGTCCTGAGGGTATGAAACCCCGGATTTTGTGTCATGTGAATATTTAGAGGTGACGCACATACAAGGTGACGGGCATGTGGGCGTGCACCGTTGAGGATTGTGACTTGGTCTGTCCCGTAGAAACTGTAAAGTTGAATACCATGTTGAAATTATATGCTTCTTATGTGTTTTAGAAAGATTTACTGTGAATCATGTTAGATGCCATGTCTAGGCCTTATGCCAGTATTGTTTGGACCCTTAGAGGTCTTTTCTTGTTGTCTTCTCACTGGTTTGGTAGATAATATGTACTCAGTCATGGTTATGCATATTTACATCATAGCCTAGTCTCTGTTACCTTATTTGATGCATCATATAAATGTTGTGTGGGCTGATTACATTGATTTTCGAGAGCCCGAGAGACTGGAGATATTTATGACTAAATGAGGTCGAGGGCCTGATTTGTGAGGACATTTATGGGATCGGGTTGCACGCCGCAAAATGTTTCATTGATTCTGCTATGATGGGAATTGATATAGCGCTTGGGCTGAAGGAGCCCCTCCGGAGTCTGTAAACACCCCTAGTGGCCGTAGGTACCTACTGAGTGCGAGTGCTGAGTGCCGAGTGATTGGGAGGCATGAGTGATAGTGAGGCATGAGTAATTGTGAGGTTTGAGTGATATGGAGAACTGAGTGATGTTTTCCCGAGGGGCGGTACATGATTTCATCATTTGTGCTCATAGCTGCTTTGAGTATTTGTTAAGAACTATTGAAAGATATTTTAAATGATTTTACTTGAACTTGATTTAAACGAGCTGATTTGACTTAACTCTGGTTTTAAAGCATGTTGTACTTTACTAAATTTTGTGATATGAGCTATACTTGCATCTAGCTCGTCACTACTTCTCAGTCTTTATTTACTTTTGTTACTTACTGAGTTGGCGTACTCACGTTACTCCTTGCACCTTGTGTGCAGATCCAGGCATTTCTGGCCACGGTAGCGGTTGTTGATATATATTCAGTCGCGGATCATCAGAGATAGCAAGGTAGCTGCCTGGCGATCGCAGCCCTTCTTTTCTTCCTTCTTATCTTCCCTTAGTTGTATTTTCAGTTTTTCCCTATTATGTTAGTCTTGTTGTTATCAGACAGTTTATGGTAGTTGATCATGACTTAGTGACACCCCGATGTCAGGCTATCTTTTCTGCACTTTTATTTTGAGTTGAACTCTCTTATGAAGATTTTATTATAAAAAGCTTTGACTTATCTTTTAAATTAAATATTTTTGTGTTTTGGTAATGTGTCGACTTGCCTAGTAGCATGATAGAAGTCATCATGACAGGGTTTAGTTTTGGGTCGTGGCAAGTTGTTATCAGAGCCTAGGTTACATAGGTCTCAAAAGTCATGAGCAGGTTTAGTAGAGTCTTGCGGATCGTGTGAATCTGTTGATTCTGGTAACTAAACTTCTATTGTTTCATTCTCTCACAGAAGGTGAGGACTCGCACTACCGGCCAAGAGGACCAGCCACCAGTACAACCAGCCAGGGCCGCGAGAGGCCGAGGCTACGGCCGAGGTCGTGGTAGGGGTAGAGTGCAGCCCGCGCAGCAGCCGGGGCCGTGGTAGATGTCCTAGCGGGACCAGCTCAGGCACCACCTGTGCCTATTGTGATTCTTGGCCTTTAGGAGGACCTAGCTAGACTTCTGTTAGTATGTACTGTCCTTGCTCAGGCGGTCTCTATTTCTACAGCCGCAACCACTTCTCAGGCCAGGGAAGGCACTCAGCTCCTGCCGCCCGCACACTTGAGTAGTTTGTTCAGGGACGTCAGACACCGGGGGAACTACCAGCCCAGCCGGTTGCAGCTGCTCAGGACTATATGGGACCTGTTATGCCTGAGGATGAGCAGCGTAGATTGGAGAGGTTTGGGAGACTCCAACCTCCATCTTTCAGTGGTGCAGAGGGTGAGGATGCACAGGGTTTCTTGGATAAGTGTCAGAGGATGCTCCGTACATCAGGTATTCTAGAGACTAGTGAGGTCTCATTCACTACCTTACAGTTCTCTGGGGCTGTATTCAGTTTTTGGGAGTCTTACGAGAGGCGTAGGCCGGTCAGCGCAACACCCCTTACTTGGCAGCAGTCCTCTGTTATCTTTTTAGAGAAGTTTGTGCCTCAGTCTCGCAGAGAGGAGCTGCACAAACAGTTTGAGCAGCTTCGTCAGGGTGATATGTCTATGACACAGTATGAGCTGCGATTCTCAGAGTTGGCCCGTCATGCTATCTGGTTGGTTCCCACAGACAAAGAGAGAATCAGAAGGCTTATAGATGGCCTCACTTTTCATCTTTGATTACTTATGACCAGAGAGAGAATGTCAGGTAGCAATGGTTCCGGCACCAGCTGCCGCACCGCCTACCCAGCCAGCCAAAGGTAGGGGTCAGGTAGCAAGAGGTAGGGGACAGATTGTTAGAGGTAGAGGTTAGCCCGCTGGAGGTGGAGGCCTACCTGTCAGAGGTCATCCCAGAGACATGTTTCAAAGTGGTCGGGCCCAACCCCGATGTTATGTATTCCCAGCCAGACCGGAGGCTGAGTCCTCCAATGTTGTTATCACAGTATCATTTCAGTTTGCAGTAGAGATGCTTCAATTTTATTTGATCTGAGGTCTACTTACTCCTATGTATCGTCTTATTTATTTGGTTGTACCCCGTGATTCTTTGAGTGCCCCTGTACATGTGCCCACGTCCGTGGGGGATGCTATTGTTGTAGATTGTGCATATCGCTCGTGTGTGGTCATCATTGGGGGTCTTGAGACTAGTGTAGACCTTTTGCTCCTCGATATGGTTGATTTCGACGTTATATTTGGCATGGATTGGCTGTTACCTTATCACTCTATCTTAGATTGTCATGCCAAGACAGTGACCTTAGCCTTGTCGGAGTTGCCTCAATTCGAGTGGAGAGGGACCATTGGCTCAGCAGGGTTGTTTCTTATATGAAGGCTCGGTATATGGTCGAGAAGGGATGTTTGGCCTATTTGGCTTATGTTTGTGATTTTTGTGCTAAGGTTTCTTCTATGGATTCTATGCCTATTGTTCGTGAGTTTCCTGAGGTATTTCATGTAGACTTGTCGGGGATGCCACCCGACAAGGATAGTGACTTTTGCATTGATGTGGCTCCGGGTCCTCAGCCTATTTCTATCCCGCCATACCGGATGGCCCCACCAGAGTTGAAAGAATTGAAGGAGCAGTTGAAAGACTTGCTTGATAAGGGCTTCATTATACCTAGTGTCTTGCCTTGGGATGCACCGGTGTTGTTCGTGAAGAAGAATGATGAATCTATGCGGATGTGTATAGATTATAGACAGTTGAACAAAGTCACTATCAAGAACAAGTATCCGTTGCCGAGGATTGATAATTTGTTTGATAAACTTCAGGGTGAAAAGGTGTTTTCATATATTTATTTGAGATCTGGCTACCATCAGTTGAGGTATTAGGGCATCCGATGTTCCTAAGACGGCTTTCGGACAAGGTATGGGCACTATGTGTTTTTCGTGATGTCCTTTGGGTTGACTAATCCCCAAGAATCATTTTTGGACTTGATGAACCGAGTGTTCAAGCCTTACCTGGATTACTTTGTGATTTTTTTTATTGATGACATCTTGATATACTCCCGCAATCGGGAGGAGCATGAGCAGCACCTCAGGATAGTGCTCCAGACTTTGAGGGACAGGAAGTTATATGCTAAATTTTTGAGGTACGAGTTTTGGTTGGATTCATTCGCTTTCTTGGGCCACGTTGTATCAACATAGGGTATTCGGGTAGATCCTAAGAAGATTGAGGCAGTCACGAACTGGCCTAGACCCACTTCAGCTACAGAGAATAGGAGCTTCTTGGGTTTGGCGGGTTATTACCGTCGGTTCGTGGAGGGGTTTTCATCTATAGCAGCCCCGATGACCCGGTTGACCCAGAAGGGTTCCCCTTTCAGATGGTCGGACGAGTGTGAGGCGAGCTTTCAGAAGCTCAAGACAGCTTTGACTACAGCACCGGTATTGGAATTACCATCAGGTTCGGATCTTATACAGTATATTGTGATGCCTCCCATGTTGGGCTTAGTGCAGTATTGATGAAGGAGGGTAGGTTGATTGCATATGCATCTCGGCAGTTCAAGGTCCATGAGAAGAATTACCCTGTTCATGATTTAGAGCTGGCAGCAATTGTTCACGCGCTGAAGATTTGGAGGCATTATCTTTATGGTGTGTCGTGTGAGGTTTTCATGAATCATCGCAGCCTTCCGTATTTGTTCAAGCAAAAGGATCTCAATTTGAGGCAGAAGAGTTGGTTGGAGCTATTGAAAGACTATGACATCACCATATTGTATCATCCGGGGAAGGCCAATATAGTGGCCGATGCATTGAGTAGGAAGGCAGTGAGTATGGGAAGTCTTGCTTTCATTCCAGTCGGTGAGAGGCCGCAAGTTTCAGATATTCTGACTTTGGCCAACCAGTTTGTGAGGTTGGATATTTCAGAGCCCATCCGTATTCTAGCATGCACAGTTTCTCAATCTTCCTTATTTGAGTGTATCAGAGATCGGCAGTATGATGACCCTCACTTGATGGTTCTTAGGGACACAGTTCGACATGGCGGCGCCAAGAAGGTTACAGTTGGAGATTACAATGTTTTGAGAATGTAGGGTCGTGTATGTGTGCCTAATGTTGATGGGCTTCGTGAGTTGATCCTTGAGGAGGCTCACAGTTCCCGTAATTCTATTCACCTGGGCACTGCCAAGATGTACCAAGACCTTCGGCAACATATTGGTAGAGGAGAATGAAAAAGGATATAGTTGCTTATGTAGCTCGGTGCCTGAATTGTCAGCAGGTGAAGTATGAGCACTAGACACCCGATGGTTTGCTTCAGCAGATGGAGATTCCTGAGTAGAAGTGTGAGCGTATCATTATGGACTTTGTTGTGGGACTCCCACAGACGCAGAGGAAGTTCGACAATGTGTGGGTTATTGTGGATAGGCTGACTAACTCAACACATTTCATTCCTGTGGCACACCTATTCCTCGAAGCGGTTAGCAGAGATTTATATTCGGGAGACGGACGGTCTCCACGGTGTGCTCGTGTCTATCATTTATGATCGAGGTACACAGTTTACCTCACACTTTTGGAGGGCAGTACAACGTGATTTTGGTACGCGGGTTGAGTTGAGCACACCATTCCATTCTCAGACGGACGGGCAGTCCAAGCGTACTATTCAGATCTTGGAGGATATTCTCCACGCTTGTGTCATAGACTTTAGAGGATCGTGGGATCAGTTCTTTCCCCTCGCAGAGTTCGCCTACAATAACAGCTACCAGTCAAGCATTTGGATGGCTCCCTATGAGGCATTATATGGTAGACGGTGCAGGTCACCAGTTGGGTGGTTTGAGCCTGGGGAGGCTCGGTTGTTGGGTACAGACTTAGTTCAGGAGGCCTTGGACAAGGTCAAGATTATACAGGATCGACTTCATGCAGCTCAGTCCATGCAAAAGAGTTATGCTGACCGTAGAGTTCGTGATATGGCATTCATGTTCGGGGAGAGGGTATTGCTTCAGGTATCACCTATGAAGGGTTTCATGAGATTTGGAAAAAAGGGCAAGTTGAGCCCTAGGTATATCGGGCAATTTGGGATTCTCGAGAGAATGGGGGAGGTGGCTTATACACTTGTGTTGCCTCTAGGGTTATCCTCAGTTCATCAAGTATTCCATGTGTCCATGCTCCAGAAGTATCATGGTGACCCGTCCCACGTGTTAGATTTCAGCTCTGTCCAGTTTGACAAGGATTTGACATATGAGAAGGAACCGATAGCCATTCTAGCCGGCAGGTTTGTCAGTTGAGGTCAAAGAGTTTCCCTTCAGTTCGAGTGCAGTGGAGAGGTCAGCCTGTTGAGGTAGCTACTTGAGATTCCGAGTCGGACATGCGGAATAGATATCCCAACTTGTTTGCCAGTTCAGGTACTTTTCTATGTCCGTTCGAGGACGAACGTTTGTTTTAGAGGTGGAGATTGTGATGACCCAAAGGGTCATCTTGTGATTTAAGACTCTATTCCGCGCTCGCTAGACCTAAAACCCTTATTTTTACTCACCTCGATTTGCGTGCACAGTCAGGGTGTATATCCGAAAAGCCTTTATGTGGAAATTTATGAAATAATAATTTTTGGGATTTAATAGCGATTTTTAGTTGAGTTTGGTCAACGTTTTGACTAAATGAAATCAGACCCGGACCCGCGTTCAAACAGTCCTAGAAGGTCTGTAGTAAAATATGGGACTTGGGCGTATGCTCGAAATTGAATTCTGAGGTCCCTAGCTCGAGAAATGAATTTTTGATGAAAATTGTAAGACTGAAATTCTAAGGATTTAAAGAAATTGATTAATGTTTTTGTCTCGTTGGTATCAGACCCGTATTTTAGTTCCGGAGCTCGATGTAGGTTTATTATAATATTTAAGTCATGTCTGTGAAATTTGGTAGAAATCAAAGTTGATTTGACGTGATTCGGAAATCCGGTTGAGAAAATAGTAATTTTGAAAGGTTCTTGAGAAATTCATGAGTTTTGCTGCTAATTTCGTAGTTCTAGGTGTTATTTTGCTGATTTGATCGCACGAGCAAGTTCGTATGATGTGTTTAGACTTATGTGCATGTTTGGTTTGGAGATCTGAAGACTCGGGTGAGTTTCGAATAGGCTACAGAGTGATTTGGGACTTAGAATCTTTGCTGGTGTAACTGAGTCTGTAGCCGGCCTTTGATCTCGCAATTGCGAGATCAGGCTTCGCAAATGCGAGCCAAGCAGGGAAGGCAATTGCGAGGCTTTCATCGCAATTGCGAAGAGAGCCTCGGCCAGTAGTTCTCGCAAATGCAAGTTTACCTTCGCAATTGCGAAGGGGGTCTGGGGAAGGGTAGGTTCGCAAATGCATCATATTCCTTGTATTTGCGGGGGCAGCAGGATTGTGAAGTGATTCGCATTTGCGATAGTCTCTTCGCATTTGCGATAGTATCTTCGCATTTACGAGCTTTACAATTGCGAAGCTCAGGTCGCAAATGCGACGCCTGCACTGATAACTTTGGACTTAGACGGGATTTTTCATTCATTCTCCCATTTTTCAAAACCTAAACTTCAAGAGTTGATTTTCCAAAGGCTATTTCTTCCCCAAATCATAGGTAAATAATTCTTAACTTACTTCTTTCAACCTTTACATCTTTTTAAAAGATTTCAACTTAGAATCTAGGATCTTTATGGAAAATTTGGGTAGAAAACTAAGGATTTCAAAATTTTGGATTTAGACCTAAATTGAGGTTGGGTTCCAAAAGTAATTGTATATCCGGGCTCTGGGGTGAATGGGTAATCGGGTTTTGATCCGAATTTCGGGTTTGGATCAAGCGAGCGCGGGTGTGTGGCTTTTGTTGACTTTTTTCAAATATGAACTAAATTTAACCATAGTGATAGGCGATGATTCCTAAGGCTTATGTTGAATCATTTGATTGAAAACATTGCCAGATATTGTGGACTTGGAGGCTAATTTGAAAGGCAAAGCGGTGATTGAGCGTTAAGTGGTAATTAGATTGAGGTAAATGTTGTGTCTAACTTTGGCTTGAGGGAATAGGAATTATGTGATTATTTGCTACGTGTTTTGTTGTTGAATACAATGTATAGGTGTGGTGACGAGCATCTATACGTTGTGTTCGAGTGATAGCATGCGACTGAAATTCCATTCTTGCAAATTTTGTAGACTTAAATCCTATTATCCATTCTTATTGTTGTTATTGAAATGTTGGGAGACTTTTATCCGATTCCACCGAGTTTCGATAAATTTTTTAACATTGATTCAAAGTTGGGATTTAAATTGTGATATTAAACATTGATAAATATTAGTTTCTATGTGACACTCCTATCTATTTGTTGTTATTAATTCTTTGACTTGTGAGAAGGAGTGTAAAGCACGAAGGGTGATGTCGTGCATGATTTATCTATATTGTGAGGAAGAGTGTAAATCACGAAGGGTAATGTCCTGTCATGATATGTGAGTATTAATGCATGAAGGGTGATTCCATGCCATGATATGAGAGTGATAAAGCACGAAGGGCGATGCCGTGTATATTATATAAGGTTTAATGCACGAAGGGTGATGTCGTGCCGTTCTATTTATATATTGGTAAGGTTGAGAGTAAAAGCACGAATGGTGATGACGTGCAGTTTTTCTTTATTGTCTTAATTGCCTAATTGAATGGAGGATTTTTGTTTTTGCCTTTTTATTGTTTATCATTTCTTATATGGTGATCCCTCATTTCATGTCCCCTTCCCACTATACCTGTGTTATTTCTTTATTTACCATTGTTTCCATTAGCGTGATTATACTGTTCAGGTTTATGTGGTGTCTTGTCCTAGCTTCATCACTAATTCGCCGAGGTTAGGCTCGACACTTACCAGCACATGCAATCGGTTGTACTGATGCTGCACTCTCCACTTTCTGTGCAGATCCAGATATCAGCCCGAGTTGATTTCGAGTTGTAGCTGACATTCACAAAGGAGACCCGAGGTAGATCTGGCAACGTCCCGGAGTCCCTTCCTTTATATTCATTTACTGTTTCATTTCGTTCACAAACAGTTATACATTTTCCTTTTTGCCAAATAATTGTAATAAAATTCTTAGTAGTCCGTGAGTTGTGACTCCAGATCATAGGCAGTTAAACATCATTATTATTGCGCAGTATTATTTTCTAAAATTTTACTTCTTATTTTGGCATTATGTGATGAATGACAGTGGATCCTCGCATAGTTTAAATGTTCTAAATATTGTAGATCTCTAATGTTGATTTGCCTATCGAGTACGGTGTTAGGGACCGATGGGAATTCGGATCGTGACATTGGGGTCAGTCACTACTTCATTTAAGTTCCGCTAGATCTCCCATGACCACCTATAAGTAGAGGTGGTAATTCCAGTTGTAAGTGTGCAACAAGGAGTGAGTACAAAAGCGTGCAAGTAAGAGTGAAAGTGAGAGAGAAAAATAAAAGAAAAAAGAGTGAAAGAAGCCCTGCAATCAGGTTCAAAACTTGGCAAGTTATAGTTCACATCACAATCATTGCTTTGCTAGCAGGTTCTGATCAATGCCTCTATTATATGGAGTCAACTTGATCAAGTCGATCTCCTTTCCACAACCTTGAATTGAATGATTTTAGTAAAATCAACGGGCTGAAGAACAAGTTGCTCTAGAAATTGCATCCGTTGAAAAGACTAGCTGCACGCCCTAAACGTGGGGAGGCGTGGCTGGCACCCGGTGCCATACTAGCCTGAGCAAACCACTCTGTAACTCATGATCATTTGACCAAAACTAGAACATACATATGTCAAGTTAGTTGAATTCATTCCTTTCGTAATTATCATGGGCCAACATTGTCGCAACTCGTAATGTACAATTGTAAGTGGGAAAATGTTATATCAATGAACCATCGTTCATAAAACATGAATACATATGGGCCGTCAAGGACTCTGACATACTGTACATAATAAACCCGTGTCTACAAAGCCTCTAAGATTATTTAAAATAAAATGGGATAGGGTACCGGCCTACCCACAAGTATGTAGGAAACTTCTGACACGATGACTCATAGACTCGGTTGCACTCCGAATGAGGTGGAGTCTTACCGATCCTTTGTTGAATGTCAATCTCGTCTACTATGAGGGCTCGTCAAACTGATTATCTATACCAGCAGGCATGAATGCAACGTCCCCAACAAAAGGACGTCAGTACGAATAATGTACCGAGTATGTAAGGCATGTAAACCAGTATATAAAGAACATGGAAGAAACATGGAGTAAAGGACTCAACCTGTAAGTCTGGATAGCTCTGTAAATCATGAAATATTTGTAATATCATGCATATGCATATAAATGTCATGTATTCATAGGTTTGTACGTACGTAACATCATCATGCCTCTGAGGGCATCCCATCATATCATCTCGGCCACTGTGGGCAAATCATCAACGTATACCAGATGATCAGGTGGTGATGCGTATATAACACCATAACCTTTCTCATATCCCATATATATATATATATACGCGTATATAACGTCATCTGGTCATGGGTCAATGTGCATGTATAAATGCAGGAAATGCATATGAAATACGTTAATAAAATCTCTCAGTACGTCGTAAGACCATTATGCCTCAGATTAATATCATGAAATAAACTTTACCAACTTACGTATTTTTGAGACATATGAACAGATGATAGAATAATATGACACATGGAGAATTAAGAACATAAGCATCTCTAATATTTCTATGAATAGAGTCTTTTACGAAAGTTAGGAAATAAGGGATAGCCTTAACATACCTGATCCGATTCTCTTTAAAAATTCATTTAATATACGTCAATTGCGACAAAACACGTCACGACGAATCGAAGTAGAAAAAAAATACGCCAGTTCTACTAGGCTAATGTGCTCCCTGCTTACTCACTGACCATGATCTTCTTTTTTCTTTTGTGGTTCCTATCTTTTCTTCTGAAAGAAGCTAGTTGCTCATTGTAACAAATACTAGAATTGGTAGCCTTGCCAAATCGATAAGCCCATACTTCATGTAATTAGAAGTTTAAGGGTTGATGTAGTAGTATATAAATGTGAGTCTAATGGGTTGTTTTGCAAGAGTAAAGTTATTCATAGTGTAATTTGTGTGCTATATGCGTTGGTCTCCTTTTCTATCCTCGTTTTGAATTGTGTTATTCTTTTCTTCCATTTCTAAAAGATAAGAACACCGCATGTATACTTCTTAGCCTTAGATGTTCTCGGTGGCATATAAAGCTAACAATAGCATACCAAGAGCAGAAAATCAGTTCTCTCTAGTAAAAGGTTTGGAAAATCAACCTACCAACAAATAAATGATCAAGCACAAGCTCAAACCTCCCCAACATTTTCTTTCAATTCAAAAAGTGTGCATGGATGCCGCCACCTCCTTAAACATAAGGATGGCTGGCACCTTGCTGCCATTTTCTCATAATCCCACGTGGATTATTTCCCCTCAAATAATTATTTAAAGATTTTAATTAATCTCCCATTAAAAAATTATTAATTACTCAATTATTCACATAATTAAGAATTATGTCAACTTACATAAAATACTATCATTAAAATATTAATAATTTATTGTATCATATAAAATTAATACATACATTAATATTTCATTAAAACATCCATGTTAAAAATACATATATTTTCTCTACTTTTAATTTTTTCTACTCTCATGTAAAAATTATAAATTCTCGTACGGTTAATTCTTAAAATAGTAAAAAAATAGCCTTCTTTTCTTGTGAGAAAATAATTTCTATCTTTACAATAAAAAAAATCTCATAAACTTTTTCATATTATATGTATAATTTACCATATTCGAAAAGATTAATAATGGTAACTATCCAACATTATACTTATAAAGCTTTTACTAAAATACTCCACTTAAAAGAAAATACCACACTAACATAATATCTAACAGTATCAGGGTTGTAAACTTGCATAGTCTCATAATAATAATGTCTTAAACTCTCTATAATCTCCTAATAGACATAATCCCTTCGAACTCATGTGCATTTACTACGGCACATCCTAATACTAAGGTACGGGATGTAACATCCTTCCCCCTTTTAGAAACATTCGTCCTCGAATGTTAACTCTTTGAGATTTTCAAAACATTCACTAGGGTCTCCTCTGTATATTAAACAAAAACATAACTTCTATATAAGCTCTGGATTATTCACAACCTTTTGTACTTGAATATCACGTATGTTTTCCCCTTTACGTTCCTTACCTTAAAATCTTCCGTCGTATCTTATGTTTCTTCAATAACTTCCCTTTCATATAAGTGGAAATTACGCCTTAACTCTCTACTGTAATACATGCGCCTCTTGTGCATACAAAACCTGGAAAAAGTTTCATACTTACTTCTTACAGCTCAGCTCTATGGCACGATCTGGAAACAAAAGAAGGGTAACATTTCCTAAATGTCCTATAGCTTCTCAATTATAAATGTGGCGCGCAACACACCAATAAGTGAGACTCTACTAGGCACGACTTTGTAGACTTCCTAGGATACGACCCGCTCTGATACCACTTTGTCACGCCCCAAACGTGAGGAGGCGTGGCTGGCACCCGGTGCCATACTGGCCCGAGCGAACCACTCTGTAACTCATGATCATTCGACTAAAACTAGAACATACATAGGTCGAGTTAGCTGAACTCATTCCTTTCGTAACTATCATGGGCCAACATTGTCACAACTCGTAATATACAATTGTACGTGGGAAAATGTTATATCAATGGACCATCGTTCATAAAATATGAATACATATGGGCCGTCAAGGCCTCTAACATACTGTACATAATAAAGTCGTCGCTACAAAGTCTCTAAGATTATTTGACATAAAATGAGATAGGGTACGGGCCTACCCATAAGTCTGTAGAAAACTTTTGACACGATGACTCATAGACTCGGCTGCACTCCGAATGAGGTGGAGTCTTACCGATCCTTTGCTAAATGCCAATCTCGTCTACTGTGAGGGCTCGTCAAACTGATTACCTTCAAGCATGAATGCAGCGTCCCCAACAAAATGACGCCAGTACAAACAATGTACTGAGTATGTAAGGCATGTAAATCAGTATATAAAGATAATGGAAGAAACATGGAGTAAAGGACTTAACCTGTAAGTCTGGATAGCTCTGTAAATCATGAAATATTTAGAATGTCATGCATATGTATATAAATGTCATGTAATGCATAGGTCTGTACGTACATAACATCATCAAGCCTTTGAAGGAATCCCATCATATCATCTCGGCCACTGTAGGCAAATCATCAACGTATACCAGTTGATCGGTGGTAGTGCGTATATAACGTCATAACCTTTTTCATATCTCATATACATATACATACATACATACATACATATATATATACATACATATACATACATACATATATACATATATATATATATATATATATATATATATATATATATATATATATATATATATGTATATGTATATGCATATGCATATGTATGTATATGTATATATATGTATATATATGTATATATATGTATATATATGTATGTACCCGTCATCTGATCATGGGTCAATGTGCATGTATAAATGCGTGAAATGCATATGAAATGCGTTAATAAAATCTCTCAGTACGTCATAAGACCATTATTCCTCTGCTTAATATCATGAAATAAACTTTACAAATTAAGCATGAAATAAACTTTACAAACTTACGTATTTTTGAGACCCATGAACAGATGATAGAATAATATGACACATGGAGAACTAATGATATAAGCATCGTATTTCTATGAATAGAGTCATTTATGAAAGTTGTGCATTTTCTCGTTTCGTTTGTATTGTATAGATCATGCCAAAAGGAAAGAAGGGATCGCCTTAATATACATGATCCGATTCTCTTGAAAATGTATCTAATATAGATCAATTGCGACAAAACACGTAACGACGGATCGAAGTAGAAAAAAAATCCGTCAGTTCTACTTAGGCTAATGTGCTCCCTGCTTACTCACTGACCATGATCTTCTTTTTTCTTTTGTGGTTCCTATCTTTTCTTCTGAAAGAAGCTAGTTGCTCATTGTAACAAAGACTAGAATTGGTAGCCTTGCCAAATCGATAAGCCCATACTTCATGTAATTAGGAGTTTAAGGCTTGATGTAGTAGTATATAAATGTGAGTCTAATGGGTTGTTTTGCAAGAGAAAAGTTATTCATAGTGTAAATTGTGTGCTATATGCGCTTGTCTCCTTTTCTATCCTTGTTTTGAATTGCTATTTTTTTCTTTCATTTCTAAAAGATAAGAACGCCGCATGTATGCTTCTTCGCCTTAGATGTTCTCGGTGGCATATAAAGCTAACAAGTAACAATAGCATACGAAGAGCAGAAAATCAGTTCTCTCTAGAAAAAGGTTTGGAAAATCAACCTGCCAACCAGTAAATGATCAAGCACAAGTCCAAACCTCCCCAACATTTTCTTTCAATCCAAAATGTGTGCATGGATGCCACCACCTCCTTAAACATAAGGATGGTTGGCACCTTGCTGCCATTTTCTCATAATTCCACGTGAATTATTTCCCTTAATAGTTATCCAAATATTTTAATTAATATTTCATTAAAATTTATTAATTATCCAATTATTCGCATAATTAAAAATTATCTCAACTTACATAAAATACTACTATTAAAATATTAATAATTTATAGTGCCATATATAATTAATACATATACTATTATTTCATTAAAATATCCATGTAAAAATACATATACTTTCTCAACTTCTAATTTTATTTAATATCATATAAAAATGATAAATTCTCGTACGCTTAATTCTTAAAATAGTAAAAAAAATAACCTTCTTTTCTTGTGAGAAAATAATTTCTATCTTTATAATAAAGAAAATCTCATAAACTTTCTCATATTATATGTATAATTTACCATATTCGAAAAAAGTAATAATGGTAACTATCCAAAATTATACTTGTAAAACTTTTACTAAAATACTTCACTTAAAAAAATACAACACTAACATAATATCTAACTGTATTAGGGTTGTAAACTTACAGGGTCTCATAATAATAATGTCTTAAACCCTCTATAACCTCCTAGTAGACATAATCCATTCGAACTCATGTGGATTTACCACAACACATCCTAATGCTAAGGTATGGGATATAACACTAACTTTACCCGTAACAAAAACCAAAACTAAAAGAGAAGGATCTCAAAAAGATTTAGTACATATAAATAATCATAGTGATAACTCTAATAGTAAAGTTTGTTAAAAATAGATATAAGTACAGCAATAACTCTTTTGATAAGGTAAACAACATTCTTCAATGACGTTGGCATCACATGAGTATGGCTGATTCAAAGGGTATGGCCAAGTCTAAGACGAGTATGACTGTCATTAGTAAAAATAATAAGACTAATTTCTAGAATTAGTAGCTTGCCACATTTTATCCTGATCTAGGAGTTGAGCATTTTGTGGCAACAAGGATCTTCGCTTATACCTTAATCTTGTCATTCAGTTTCAATTCCTTACAGATAATCAAGATATATCATACATGCCATTATTACTAGTAGATCAGTTTCGCAGAAAACAAACGACTTAATCTGAAAAATATAATCAATAGAGCTTCAAAAATTATAAAATTGAGCAGAGTCGGCCAAATTTTATAAATATAAATTCCATAAAATGACACGGTGAATCATGTGTAGTTCTGATGGAATTTTCTTTGCTACTAACACTTTTAAACAAGGAGGTCTTGATTTCAACTTGGGCCACATGCTAGACAACTGATGGGCTGAGTGAGACCTTACTCTCTCACACTATATTACATTAATTAGCTACAATTATATGGATCAGAAGAGAGTGCATTAAGCTCTTAGTGATTTTTAGAATTCTTTTTAAGGATCCAAATCGCATATGCATACCATGTGATACCCATTGGACATAGGTAGATCAATACAAAATTAAGAGTCTAAACTTATGCATCATGTCACGTCTTTGCATCATGCCACGTTTTTGTCTAGAGCCAAACTGAAACCTGGATTTGTTGAACCAAAAATGGACAGTAGCATTCATGCTAACCAAGATATATCACTTATTAGATCTCGTAAAGTCTAAGAGGTATTAAAATACTATATTTCGCAAGTAGGCAAGAGAGAAGAGATACAATTTATATGCGTCATATACAAATATACATATTTTCGTGGGTACTCCAAAATTTGGAAGAAATTTAACTGCTTATGAGCTCTTCTTTGTCAATTGTCAATACATACAACTCACAAGAGGTTTTCATCTTTTGTGAAGCACTTAGAACTATCTCATTAATTAAGACGATCCAAAAGAAATGTGAGTTATTTGTCAACTTGCAGAAAAGTTGAATCCTTCCATTTTCAAATTTTCTTCATATAAAGTGGTAAATACATCGAAAGATTTATGTCATTAAAGTACTTATGAATTGCGTATATCTTGCATTGAGCAATCCCTCATATTTCCCTACCTTGAATATAATCTTTCCTTCCTCCTTTTTCTTTCATCAACTTCGATCTTCTCCTGAGAGTCCATATACCAGGACTCTTTTCAGCAGTCCAACTGATTCAGTCACTCTTCATGTTCATATTCCCATAAACACTTTTTTAAAACTAAGAAATCCATGTTCAAGAACACAAACCTTTACAAATACGCTATCTCGACTTCATAGTGATGTCGGCACTCATAAAATAAATTATCATAGAAAAAAAAATGACTCATTTTGACTGTAAGAAGCAAGAACACGACAAAAAGGAAGAGACAGAATAACTTGAGATTAACTGATCTTGGGTTTTAGGTGTAGATGAAATCCTCACATAAGGAGCATTAGCAGCGCCCCACAGCCAAATTGAAAAGTTGTAACAGTTTCAGGGACGAAATAATCGTGATGTTTTTTGTAATTATTGTAGTATATATTCAAAAGATACCAAGTTGGAAATATAGCACCAACTGCAGATCTATAGCAATTCACTCCGTACCAATTCACAAGGCTTTTCACCCTCGAATTCTTCTGCATTTTGTGACCTGACCTTGAGCAGAGTTAGACAACAATGACTTTGGAGTACCCGCAAGAGGGTGTAGTATGTTCTTAGGTTCTTTTATTAGTAATTAATGATGATGCAACTGCTAACCAATCTAGCTTGTTTATTTTTCTCGACGGTTACAACTCTAGCATCGACATAATCTCTGCACTATCAACTGATTTTCAGTGAAGAAATGATCAAGAGTTTCATGATCCCTGTTGCTTCTCTTCTCTGGGAAGGGAGGATGATAGCACTTGAAGGTTTGATTGCATCCACCAACCAGTAGAAAGACCAGGTTCTCTATTGGTTTCCACAGAATAATGTGATACAAACGAGTAAAGAGATAAGGGATTTTTATGTGGAAAAATTCCTCTTAAGGGGACAAAAACCACGACCCACTCTTCTAAGTTTTCAATTCCACTAACTTGTAATCTACACTATTAACAGCCACTATGTAAGGAACCCTTACAAAAACTTTCACACACTAACAAAGACTTTCACACACTAACTTATAGTTCTTACTACAAGCTACTTTGTAACTCTTCTAGCTACAAAGTCTTTGACTTATGACTACCTCTAGTCACACAAGATCATGAATGAGGTATGGTTTTAGAGTTCCTATTACAAAGCTTCTTAAAAAGCAAGATAAAATGCAATAAAAGACAAAACACAAGATTACAACTCAACTAATGGACACCTAAGACACACAGTGAAACTGGTCCTCTTTTAGTGGAGTTGTCTTCTTGTTCTTGACACACTTGAGCTTTCAATTGCTGGGCAGATCTTCAATGCTTGAAGAATAATAGTAAATGCTCAAGTGAATATGTTGTTCTTCTTTCTTCAAGATGTTATACATCATTACACATTCCAAGAAGAATGTTAAAGATCTTGAAGGTACACGGCTCAACTACTAGGAAGTGACTGCCGCACTTTAGCGTGAACAGTAGCAGGCAGACACCTTTTCTATCACAGCTTTTTATAGCTGTCAAATTGGCCTGTACTTTATTCTGCGAATCTGCTACGGGATCAGGTCCCTTAGCTTGTCCATCATCATCCGGTACTAAATGATCCGGAATTCCTGGAGTTGGAGCAACTATTTGTGCTGCTTACACATCAGGTCTTTTTCCTGGTTCAGCACGTCAAAGTTTGTTAGATCATCAAAACGGAATATAGCCCATCAATTTCCCCCTTTTTGATGATGACAAACTTTTAAATTTGGGAAGCAGATATGTGAGGCAAATTGTAAACTAACACCAGTAGATACATAACAGTGATCGATCAGGTCCCTGGCGAAGTTCCCCCCCGTCAATGAGCTTCCCCTTGACTTCCCTCTATCTATGAGCTTCCCCTGAACCTTCCCCCTTTTGGCATCATAAAAAGGCATACCCAGGAAGAAGACATAAGGAAGTCCGATATAGTTAACTCATGCCTCTTATGTGCACGCAACATGATAAAAACAAAGTGGTAAAGCAGAAGCACAGTAGCGAGAACATAAAAAGACTGATTATATTAATAGATAGTTGAAAACAAAAGGAAGTCTTTGCTCTAGGAGAAAGGAACTTCATTTGGATTTTTCCAGGTGGGAGCAACTAGGTGAAATCCACATTCCCAAACACAAAAAGCAAAGCATAAAAACTAACAACCACAACTGAAGAACTGGGGAGGACAGATCCTAAGAGGCACTAGAGGAGGAGGGCTTGGAGGAGGAAGTAGAGATGGTTCGCAGAACCAGGTCCAAGCGGGAATTTGCCGAGGTTTTTTCCGCGAGAAATTTGTCTTTGAGGTTCTCCACTTATTGCTTAAGCTCAGCATTTTCCTTGGTTAGGCGATCCACTTCTTCCTTTAAGTCACTGCTCGCATCATGATCATAGACAACTAGATTGGACACTTCGAGGATGGCATTGTGAGCCTTCAACCTTTTGATCGTATCATGGGAAGAATTCAGAGCATTGATCATCTGAGAGATTGTCGAAGAGCTGCCCCCAACTTTCTCAATGCACTCGCATTCTTCAAGCGTGGTCTTGGAGAAGCTTTGCTTGCGAGTCCCAACCCGTGGATTGCTGAGTGGAACCTTGAAGTGCTTAAAGATGCGAGTGAGAAAGAAGCCATAGGGGAGACCATGATTCCCTTCCTTAAGCGAGACAACCTTATCCATATGACTTATCATCAGAGCAGGCAAGTTGACAGGCTTGAAGTCGTCAAGGGCTTCCATCAAAATCAAATATGCGCGGGAAGCAATAGAGCGTCGCTCAGCTCGGGGAAGAAGGACTTTGTTCACCAGCTCAAAGAGGAGTTGGTAAACATGCAACATAGCCTTCTTGTGAACTCGTTCCCCTTGCTGGACAGTCCCTGGTTTAACTATCGCTCTCCAAAAATCACCGCTACACGCAGACTTGTTGGGATCCACTGAGGATAGCCCTTTTGATGGAACGTCCAGAATTGCCCCCCAGAGCATCATCATCAATGACTATGTCCACACCCTCTACCAGCACACACACATGACGATCTTCTGGTGTGAAGAGGGTAACATAGAATTCTTTCATGCATCTTCATAGACCTTAGGAGAACTCACATTGAGCAGGTGTTCCCACTTTTGGAACTCAACCATGGTCATGAGTTGACTCATGCCAGGCATCTCTAGAATCTCAGGATCAAATGGACGACCCCACAGCACGCTTTGGTTTTGAACATTTTCCTTCCACTTCCCACTACTACAAGGAATGGGCATCTCAGAACCAGATTCTACTGCAGTTTCTTCCTCACGCTTTCTTTTCCCTGATACCTTCACAGATTTTCCTTTTGAACGAGCAGATATAGATTTCCTCTCGCATGTCTCCCCGACCACCTTCTGTTTGTTCTTCACATCACTTGTCACAGACTCCCTCCTAGGACGTTGGCTAGACTCAGACTTCTTCCGTTCTACTAAGGAGCTAGGTTCCTCAATGGTGCCATCCTCTATTGCCACCAGAGGGATATCCTTGTCCCCCACTGTTTGACTATCCTTCACCAGCCTTTTCTTCTTCTTTTTGTTGCTCTTCTTACTCTTTTCTAGAGAAAGACTGACAGCCTCTCTCTTCTATAGCCTGGTTGAGGAACGTTTAACAGGTGGAGCAGGAGTGCTAGTGTTGTGACAAAGTTTGAAGCGAGCACTCAGCACCATGTCATCCTCATCATCCTCATGATGCATGGGTTCCTCACGCAGAGGAATGGACTCAAGAGGAGGTGTGTAAAAGATCTGGTCTTGAGGAGACTGAGATAGTGGAGAAACAGGTTCCTCACTGGGTTTAGAAGGTGTGACCTCATGGGAAGGAGATGCAAAAAGGACCATTGTTCCTTCCTCCTCTAAGATGGGTTGCGGTTCTTCCTGTGTTGCAGGAGGAGAGTGGGTACATTCAGAGGGGTCGTTTTCATATGCGATGGCCAAGATATTTTTGGCTGCCTCATTTTCAGAAGACTTCATGGGAGTCGAGGAGATGTACTGATCAGGATCGTCTGCTGAAACTTCAGAGATGTGAGAGAATTCAGAGGTGAAGGGCTCAGATTGTGATATAAGGGAAGGAGGATATACAATGGTTGTTTCAGTAGTGAGGGTTTTGTGTGGGGAGTCAGCTAGGGGAGAGAAGGAAGGAGAGGATTCTGGTTCAAAAGAAGGAGATACAGTGGTTGTTTCAGTAGTGAGGGTTTTGTGTGGGGAGTCAGCTGGGGGAGAGAAGGAAGGAGAGGTTTCTGGTTCAGAAGGAGGAGATAAAGGAGTGGGGTTTGAGATGGCTTCCTCCAGAAGAGGTGGTTGCCGATCGTCCATTGAAGCGGTGTTGAGATCAGTGGTGAGGGAAGGGGAGAGTTCATGTGAGGAGGCCATTGATGCAGGTCAGTGAGAAACTGAAGGGTTGTTCGTAAGAGTGGGTGTGTAGAGAGAGGTTATAATAGTTAGAGTAATGGGAGGTGAAGGAACTAGTTCAACTGGCGGTGAAATTTTGGGAAGAGGGGAGGGATTTGAAAGGGTCGAGTGATGTATGTGATGGATGTACTTTTTGAAAAAGCGATGGTGTGGAAGCAGTGATAAATGCAAATAATTTTTGAAAAAAGATATAGGATACACATAGCTACTAACCTGGGAAACATGCACCAGGTCCCGAACTTGATGTTGTTGTTGATTTTTTGTTTTTTTTTTTAAAAAAAAAAAAAAAATTGGTCAGTGTCTTTGTGTTCTACACTGTCATTTCTTTAACCTCTGTAAGAATCATGCGTATCTACCTGCAATGGTATTGAGGTGAGTTAGACTTTACTATAAAAGACCTTAGCCATCTGTACCCGAGTAAGACAATCTTAGCCAATATGGATAACCAGTCCCTAGAGTGGTCTTAGCATGCCCAGAGCCATTCGATTCTTCTCAAATTGTTCCCTACTCAGTGCCTTGGTGAATATATCTGCAATCTGATCTTCAATGCAACAAAACCTCATACTTATGTGTCCCTTCTCAGCATTGTCTTTGAGAAAGTGGTGTCTCACATCAATGTGCTTGGTTATCTTGTGTTGCACCGGGTTCCTTACCATATTTAGTGCACTGGTATTGTCGCACAGCAGTGGAATGCTGTCGATAAACACGCCAAAGTCCTCCAGTGGTTGTTTGATCCACAGCAATTGAGCACAGCAAGATGCAGCTGCAACATATTCAGCTTCTGCTATGGACAAAGCCACTGAGTTCTGCTTCCTTATGCCCTAAGAGATTAGGCACGATCCAAGAAAATGAGCCATCCCTGAAGTTCTCTTTCTGTCCACCGGGTAACCTGCATAATCTGCGTCAGCATAACCAATAAGATTGAAGTTGTCACCTGAGGGGTAGTATAGCACCAAGTCCTGTGTGCCTTTGAGATACCGTAGAATCCTTTTTGCAGCTTTCAGATGCGACTCTTTGGGATTTGATTGGAATCTTGCACACAATCCCACATTGAATACAATGTCTGGCCTGCTTGCTGTGAGGTAGAGAAGAGACCCAATAATGACCCTATACATGGTTTGATTCATAGGAGAGCCAAAATCATCCATGTCAAGTTTAGTAGCAAGTGCAATGGGTGTGTCGATCACTTTGGAGTCTTCCATATCAAACCTCTTGAGCAGTTCCTTGATATATTTTTGTTGACTGATGTATGTTCCCTTAGAGGATTGCTTGACTTGAAGGCCCAGGAAGAAGTTCAGTTCCCCCATCATGCTCATCTCGAACTCACTTCCCATGAGCATTGCAAATTCTTTACACAGAGATTCTGCTCTAGCCCCAAAGATAATGTCATCAACATACACCTGGACTATAAGAAGGTTCCTTCCTCATTTCTTTAGAAATAAGGTGTTGTCAATATTGCCTCGAGAGAATACATTTTCTAGTAAGAACTTGGACAACCTTTCATACCAGGCTCTGGGAGCTTGCTTCAAGCCGTACAAGGCTTTGTCCAGCTTGAAGACATGCTCTGGATGAGTATGACTTTCAAATCCAGGAGGTTGCTTGACATACACTTCTTCCTTGAGGAATCCATTTAATAATGCACTTTTCATATCCATTTGAAACAATGTGAATTCCATATGAGATGCAAAGGCAATGAGAATTTGAATGGCTTCCATGCGAGCCACAGGAACGAAAGTCTCATCGTAATCAATCCCTTCTTCTTGGTTGTATCCTTGAACCACAAGCCTGGCTTTATTTATGGTAGTTTTTCCATTCTCATCAAGTTTGTTCCTGAATACCCATCTGGTTCCTATGATGGTTCTGTCTGAAGGTCGAGGTACCAGATGTCATACCTTGTTTCTCTCGAGCTGATGAAGCTCTTCCAGCATAGCAATGATCCAATCTGCATCTTTCAGGGCTTCCTTGATATTTTTAGGTTCTATTTGGGACAGAAAGGCTGAGAAGGATAGGGAGTTTCTAGTTTATGATCTAGTTTGGATTCCAGAATCAAGAGGGGTGATTATGTTATCAAGAGGATGAGAGCTTTTATGCTTCCAGTTTGGAACTTGTAGCTGACTGGTGGAAGTGCTTGGTATGTTGGTTGGGCTTCTTCGTGACTCCTGTTCTGCAACCTGAGGAGTGCTTTCCACTGCGTCCCCAACTCTTTCCTCAGCTTCTATAGGGGAGATAGAAGTACCAGGTTCCTCATGAGATCCTGAGGAAGAGGTTGAGCTGCCTTCCACTGTCTCATTTGTTTGGCTCATCATATCAGCCTTGCCATTTGACACATCCGAGATTTCCCCTGGAACCAATAGTGGTTCGTTGTATTGATCATCATCGGTGTTTTCCTTGTTTGAGATGGGAGTTTCATTGAAGAGTACATGAACACTCTCCTCCACGCATTGGGTTCTTTTGTTGTACACTTTGTACGCCTTGCTTTGAGAGGAATAGCCCAGAAAAATTCCTTCATCACTCTTGGCATCGAACTTTCCCAGCTGATCCTTCCCATTATTTAGAACATAACATTTGCAGCCAAAGGCCCTTAGATGAGTCACTTTGGGCTTTCCTCCATTTAGCAGTTCATATGGGTCTTGTTCAGGAAGGACCTGATCATACTTCTTTTTACCACGTAACATGCAGTGTTGATTGCCTCAGCCCAGAAGTTTTTCACGATCCCACTGTCTATTAGCATTGTTCGAGCCATGTCCTCATAGTCATTTTCTTTCGTTCCACAACACCATTTTGGTGGGGAGTTCTTGGAGCTGAAATTTTTTGTGTGATTGCATTTTCATTACATAATTCATCAAATCTTGCATTATCAAACTCCGTTCCATGATCAGACCTGATGCATTCCACTTTCATGCTCATCTTCACTTGAATTTTCTTGACAAAGGCCACAAATACCTCAAATGTTTCATCTTTTGAACGAAGGAACAATGTCCAAGTGAATCTAGTGTAGTCATCCACAATCACAAAGATGTATTTCTACCCACCCCTACTTGGAATTCTCATTGGTCCACACAGATCCATGTGGATGAGTTCAAGAGGTCTGGATGTGCTAACATATTTCTTTGGCTTAAAAGATGATTTCACATGTTTCCCTCTTGCGCATGCATCACATACCTTGTGATCCTTGAACTTTGAATTAGGAAGACCACGAACCAGGTCCTTCTTTATCAGTTTGTTCAATATAGAGAAACTGGCATGTCCCAGTCTTCTGTGCCATAGCTCAGCATCATCTTCAACTGCCTTTAGGCAGTTCACCTCACCTGCTTCCAGAGATTTGAAATCAGCAACATAGATGTTTTGTATCTCTTGGCTGTCAACACTACATCCCCAATTACTAGACTCGTAACTGTGCACACTTGGGACAAGAATTCCACTTTATTTCCTTTGTCACAGATTTGAGAGACACTCAATAGGCTATACTTCAGGCCATCC